>WNWK01003369.1:0-169445 GCA_009830355.1 Cherax destructor | reverse complement strand
TAAAGCTGAATATAACCTGACTTCGTTGCTTACACTTCTTGATATAAATCCCAGTAATCTATATGCTTTATTTCTTACGCTTAGGCATTGCTGACTTGGTTTGAGGTTGCTGCTTACCATAACCCCAAATCCTTTTCGCATTCTATACGGCTGAGTTCAACATTATTAAGCTGGTAGGTGCTAGGGTTATGAACATTCCCGAGCTTTAGAACTTTGCATTTATCTATATTGAACTGCATCTGCCATTTTTCTGACCAGGAATTGAGTTTGTCTAAATCTTCCTGAAGTTCCGTGACATCTACGTCTGAATCGATTATCCTACCTATCTTCGTGTCATCAGCGAATTTGCTCATATCACTAGTAATTCCCTCGTCAAGGTCATTTATATATATTATAAACAACAACGGGCCCAAAACCGATCCCTGTGGAACGCCACTTGTTACAGATCCCCACTCAGATTTAACCCCATTAATGCACACCCTCTGCTTCCTATTGGTGAGGCATGACTCGATCCATGAAAACACTTTTCCCCAATGCCGTGAGCAGCCACTTTCTTCAACATTCTCTGATGTGGTACTCTATCAAAGCCTTACTAAAATCCAAATAAACAATATCGAATTCTTTATCATGATCAACTGCCTCAAAAGCCTTACTGAAAAGTTAATTTATGTTGTTTATCTTGTTCAAGACTTTTACCAGTTTGACCATAATAAACTTTATCGCATATTTTACAGGAATCTTATAGACACATCCGTCAGCATTTTGGGAATTTTTATCAAAAGTCTTTTACTGTATCAAGATTTTAAATACCACTTGATATTAAAATTCTTAAGAAAGGAAGGTATATCAACCAAGTTTTCATGGTAAGGAGAACCAACATATTTTTGGTTGAATAAGGTTGGTTGTCCCTTTTGGATTGTAAAATGTATTCCTAGCTATTTTAAAAGATTTATCAATTATGTTTCTTGGGTATTTTAAATCATTAGCTATTTCATAAATTTTAGAGATTTCTTCATCTATGAACTCTGGACTACAAATGCGTAAAGCTCTCAAAAACATTGACAACCAACCTTATTCAACCAAAAATATGTTGGTTCTCCCTTATCATGAAAACTTGGTTGATATACTTTCCTTTCTTAAGAATTTTAATATCAAAGTGGTATTTAAAAATCTTGATACAGTAAAAGTCTTTTGATAAAAATTTCCAAAATGCTGACGGATGTGTCTATAAGATTCCCTGTAAAATATGCGATAAAGTTTATTATGGTCAAACTGGTAAAAGTCTTGAACTAAGATTAAAACAACATAAATATAGCATTAGAACTGGACAAGATTCTAATGCTCTATTTATTCATGTGAGAGACTTTAACCATCCAATTGATTTTCAAAATGCTGAGAAGGTTGTATCAAGCAAGTCCATGGTTGAGAGGAATATAATAGAATCATGTTTCATTAAAAGCAGTTTTGAAAATAATATGAATATTTCTTTTGGTTTATATAAATTGGATTCATTTATAATTAATAAAATTTGGGAAGAATTTAATGATAAATTGGACTAATCTTAATTCTTGGGAAGAGTTTCAGGTCCTTTCTTATGTTCCTCTTCACAGAGTCGTGCGTTGTTACGCTACTGTGAGGTGTAGTCTTTGTTAGTGTGATGTGACTGTGAGGTGTATTCTGCCCCTTTATAAGCCTGCTTGTCATGTTTCCTTTTATAGTTCCTTGATAATGTGAGTAGTCACGAAAGCGCTTGGAATTCTTTTATTTTTCATAGTGGTTGTCTTGCATATATATATATATATATATATATATATATATATATATATATATATATATATATATATATATATATATATAAAATATATATATATATATATATATGTATATATATATATATGTCGTGCCGAATAGGTTAAACTGGTCATTTAGCAAGAACTCATTTAAAATCAAGCCCTTTCTAAGGTTTTTCTATTATACGTTTAAGAGATATATTTTTTCATTTATGTTAATGTAAAAATTAATAATTTTGTATAAAAAATCGAAAACTTATAATTATAACAAGTGCAATTTAATTTAGCCTAATTCAACTAAATATATTTTAGATAAGTTTACAATAATTTAATAAAAACACAATGAAATATATATTTTTTCATTAGGTTCAAGATGATTTTTGAAATTATTGCATACATAAATTTTCGCTTGCCTTATACGGCAAGAAGAGCGTTGGCGAAAATCGCAAGTTTTACCTATTCGGCACGACATATATATATATATATATATATATATATATATATATATATATATATATATATATATATATATATATATATATATATATATATATATATATATATATATGCGTGCCGAATAGGTAAAACTGGTCAATTAGCAAGAACTCATCTTAAATTAAGTCCTTTCTAAAATTTTCTTATACGTTTAAAGATGTATTTTTTTCATTTATGTTAATGTAAGAATTTATAATTTTGTACCAAGAGAAACTTTGAAAACCTACCTAACCTTATTACAACAAGCGCAATTTAATTTAGCCTAATCCAACTAAATATATTTTTGATACGTTAACATTAATTTAATAATAAACAAACACAATGAAATATATTTTTTCGTTATGTTCAGAATGATTTTGGCGAAATTATTGCATACACAAATTTTCGCTTGTCTTATATGGCAAGGTGAGCGTTGCTATTTAAGCCAAAATCGCAAGTTTTACCTAATCGGCACGACATATATATATATATATATATATATATATATATATATATATATATATATATATATATATATATATATATTATACAGAACCACTGGGGAGTTGAATTATAACTCTAGGAGTTTCGTGTTGCAATCAACACCATCAAGAGCAGCTTGCAATGTTGCAGAAACGAGGACGTCCAAGCAAATACGATCAGAGGGGAGCGCCGCAGACCCTCGGGGCCTCCTACGAGTAGGAGGCCCCGAGGGCCTCCCAAGTTATCGTTATAGTTTACTACAGACATGATATACAAACAAGACGGTTGCAACTACAGGAATACCCTGTATAATAGTCTCTGATTATAGTAAACTCTACTATAGTGATCTTTACAAATTGGTACGATTATTTGGCTACGTTAAAACAAGGTCAAAGACGGATGTGTAAAGGTATAAAATAGCCACAAGATGAGAAGACAATAGGAAGCTTTATTGACAACGTTTCGCCCATACAGAGGCTTCATCATTACATGTCTACTGATAGAGTGGTGGTTCCCATCTTGTGTCTACTGGTAGACACTTGATGGGTTGTTCCCAGCATGTCTTGCTAGAGTAGACTGGAAGAGTGATGGATGGCTTTCACAGTGATTCTCTGATATTAGCACTGCCACTGCAGGATGTGCTGGTGTTGTCACCGCAGTGCAGTGGTAACAGGTTGCACGCGACGTGTGCATACATGCAGCTAGCACAACCCTGAGGCACTTGGTGCCTGGGAAGCATGCGAATGTCTGTTTCCAGGAGCCAATGCTGGAATAGCGAGGTGTGTGTGTGTGTGTGTGTGTGTGTGTGTGTGTGTAAAACTTGCGATTTTTCCGAATAAGGCAAGCGAAAATTTGTGTATGCAATAATTTCGCAAAAATCATTCAGAACATAACGAAAAAAAAAAAATTTCTTTGTTTGTTTATTATTAAATTATTGTCAACTTTTCTAAAATATATTTAGTTTGATTAGGCTAAATTAAATTGCGCTTGTTATAAATAGGTTAGGTAAGTTTTCTAAGGTTCTTTTGGTACAAAATTTTAAATTTTTACATTAACATAAATGAAAAAAATATCTTTAAACGTATAAAAGAAAATTTTATGAAGGACTTAATTTTAAACGAGTTCTTGCTAATTGACCGGTTACAGCACCACAATGTCAATCAACCTCACAACTCATCCCCACTACAGGGTTACTCAGCCTCACTGACGCCATAGGTACACCAACATCACAGGGTCACTCACCTTTATTCACCAGCACCACAAGCTCACAGAGCCTCACCACCACGGAGTGACGCCAGTCTACGCCAGCAACACACACAACACGATGTGTCGCGGACCAGGAGTGTTGATTATACAAGTGATGCAGACCTTGCGACGCACCTCTAGCTAAGACGAGTCATCTCCTCAAGTTCCTGCTACTCCTATTCTCTACTTCTCTCGCAAAGCTTCCCTCCTCCCTCCGGTTTCCCTTTCATCTTCCAGGCACCATACACTCCCTCCACTTTCTCTAAGTCATTAGTTACTCTCATAATTCCATTCTTTATAGTTATCTCCATCAATTTCCATCATTCTCTCAACATTTTATCCTTCCTTCTAAATTGTAGCTTACCTGGACAGCGTCAAGGTAAACTACTGGTTTGTGGCTAGGGCGTCTCTTCTCTGGGAGGGGTGCCACACTCCGCATAGGGTGTCTTGTCTCCAATAATCCCAGCTCCCTAGCTTTCCAAAATATTGTATACATAAATTCCACTCATTTTTTTCATTAAAATTGACAAATTGCAGTTACATTGTGTAATAACAACACTCCGAGTTTTCCATGAATTCAGATACATCAGCTTTAAAAAAGAAATTGAAGCCCATAAGAAGAGGCATTCTCAACCCATCACATAGAAGCTAAAGCTTCTATTTGTGTGTATAAAACTGTCAACTTGGCACCTACACATGCCATTAATAATCCAATCTCTTCTCTTAGATAAGGTACGCCAGTATTGAAACAAATCTGGGACAAAAAACAGCAACTCGGGCAACCACTATAGGACGAGGAAACCGACAGAAGCGTCATTTTCCTCTGAGGTAAAACCACTAACATGGTCACACAAACATTAAAAAAAAAGTGGAGCTAATGCTGTAATCCTCTCATTCAAAACCATAGAGGAATTCATCAGATCATGATACAACAATAGAAATATCTGCCGGAGTCTACTCCAGTCCATGTCCTGGACGTAACAAGCATTACTTACGAGAAACTTATGCAACATCAATACCAGGACACTAAACACCAATATGCCTGCACAACTCATGCCACCAGCAATGCATGTAATCCACCGAGGCAAGAATTCATTCTTTTCCGTGGAAATATGCAAAACTAATCATCGAAGATGAAAATAGAACAAGATGATGATGCCTAGAAGCAGCGGTCATCAGTACACAGAGTACCATAGACTATAACCAAGGTACCTATGGCAATGTTCAACTATTATTGCAACTGATATTAAGTGGAGCGTTACCGGGTGGTCACCAGGTGATGTTTGAACCCACCCCCAACAGAGAAATCTTAATCTCCTACCCAGGATCTGACCTACACTACGCACTCCTAACTTTCCACAATACCTTCAGGGAATATCTATGTTGGACGTACACGGCTGTTTGACCTTAAAAAGCTCTCCTGTGAGCGAATCTGGAGCTACAAAACCATTCATCAGATCGAACTTGATTACCTCTTCAGTCGCTCTGTGACCTATTTGGGTTTATTCTTTGCTGTATCTCTCTTCATTCCAATCAGCAGTATACGGCATCCTTTAACCCAGACAAAGTCATTTTTTGCTCTATATTAAGGTTTCAGAATCTCACATACCACTTGTGCATTGTAAGCACTAAGAATAGGGGCATTTTATCAATACACTCCAGAGTTTCCCAACTCCTGCAGGAAAATTTTAAACTTCTTGTGTCAGATTGTTATAATTCTAATTGAACTCCTCCCAGTTTAGACATTAAGCATGTAAACTATTTATCCTCGTAGTAACAATACTATTTCTATGCTTGCTAAAAAGCCACACTGAGACGTTTATCCTATTTTCGGCCAAAAAAATAATGTCAAGACTGATTTGAAGCAGTCATAGACGGAGTCACCTTGGATAAATCCACAGGTGGAAGAAATAGGTCATGCCTATAGGTTTGGGAGGCGTAGAATTCCCTGCATCAAGATCTCAAGATGTTGCTGTATCTGACATGAATGCAGTATATAAACTCCAGTGTTAAGACTGTTTAAAACCAAGAATGTTGTCTCCCTCTCTGGTTCTCTAACATTCATTTAAGTGTCATCACGGGAGTTTGTTTCATAAAATGGTAAATTGATTAGGTTGAGACTTGCCGTAGTATGTGTCTGTGGTAGTGCGGGGTTGAGGGTCGTAGTTAAGTCTGGACAAATATTTGAGTACATCAGACGCCTAGCGTGGTGTGTGTGTATGGGTGGGGTTTAGGAAGAGCGGGGATGGGAGGGGGTTACGTCCACTGTCTGGCATTGGTTTGGTCGTACGTTATGTAGCAGAGGGGCGGAGAGTCACCCCATACCTATCCACTGGCACTTACATATATACCAAGTAATGCGTACATGTATTTCCAGTAACACGTACATGTATACCCAGCCACACTTGTACATGTATACCCAGTCACACTTGTACATGTATACCCAGCCACACTTGTACATGTATACCCAGCCACACTTGTACATGTATACCCAGCCACACTTGTACATGTATACCCAGCCACACTTGTACATGTATACCCAGTCACACTTGTACATGTATACCCAGTCACACTTGTACATGTATACCCAGCCACACTTGTACATGTATACCCAGCCACACTTGTACATGTATACCCAGCCACACTTGTACATGTATACCCAGCCACACTTGTACATGTATACCCAGCCACACTTGTACATGTATACCCAGTCACACTTGTACATGTATACCCAGTCACACTTGTACATGTATACCAGCCACACTTGTACATGTATACCCAGCCACACTTGTACTGTATCCAGCACATTGTACATGTATACCGCACCTTACATGTATACCCAGTCACACTTGACATATCACCCAGCAACTTGTACATGTATACCCAGCACACATTGTCTGTATAGCCACACTTGTATTATCCAGCCACACTGTACATTATCCCAGTCACACTTGTACATGTATACCCAGCCACACTGTACATGATCCAGGCCATTGTACATGTATACCCAGCCACACTTGTACGATACCCAGCACATTGACATGTTCTAGCCACACTTGACATGTATACCAGCCACATTGTCATGTATATCTAGCCACACTTGACATGTATCCCAGCCACACTTTACATGTATACTCATCCACACTTGTACATGTATACTCACTCCTTGCATGTATACCAGCCACACTTGACATGTATACCATCACACTTTTACATGTATCCAGCACACTTGTCATGTATACCCAGCCACACTTGTACATGCATACCAGTCACACTTGTACATGTATATCCAGCACACTTGTACATGATAGTCCAGCCAACTTTACATGATACTAGCACACTCGTGCATGTATACCAGCTCACATTGAATGTATACAGCCACACTTGACATGTATGCCAGTACTTGTACTGTATACCCAGCCACACTTGTACATGTATACAGCCACACTTGTACATGTATACCAGCCAACTTGTACATGTATCCAGCCACACTTGTCATGTTACTCTAGCCACATTGTACATGTATCGCCACATTGTACATGATACCCATGCCACACTTGTACATGTATACCAGCCACCTTGTACATGTATCCCGCCACACTTGTCATGTGGTCAGCCAACTTGTACATGTATCACACATTGTACATGATGGTAGTCGACACTTGTACATGTATCCCAGCCACACTGTCATGTATACCATGCACACTGTGTACATGTATACCAGTCACACTTGTACATGTATCCAGCCACATTGTACATGTATGACCAGCCACACTTGTCATGTATGCCAGCCACACTTGACATGTATTAGGCACACCTTGTAGCATGTATACTAGCCACATTGTACATGATCTAGACACTTGTACATGTATCCAGCCACACTTTGTACATGACCGAGTCACACTTGCATACATGATCCACTCACTTGTACATGTATACCAAGCACACTTGTACATGTATCCAGTGACACTTGTACATGTATACCCAGCCACACTTGTACATGTATACCCAGCCACACTTGTACATGTATACCCAGCCACACTTGTACATGTATACCCAGCCACACTTGTACATGTATACCCAGCCACACTTGTACATGTATACCCAGCCACACTTGTACATGTATACCTAGCCACACTTGTACATGTATACCTAGCCACACTTGTACATGTATACCCAGCCACACTTGTACATGTATACCCAGCCACACTTGTACATGGCGACTCGATAACAACCTAAAAGTACCAAGTTCATTTACCAGGCGAGGCAAGTTTTCTTACACATGCTGCTGCTAGACACCCAGCAGTAACCAGATGTTCAGTTGAAGGACTCACAGGTAAGGACCCACTAGGGGCGAGGGGGAAGTGGGGACAGACGAAGAATAGCCGCTGAGAGGAAGGGCTGAAGTCGAAGAAAAAGAGTCAGGACTAAACCCAACCGTATGTCTAACCAGATGCCTGGGTGTTCCTGCGATACTATGGGTAGCTTCTAAGGCAGAAGAATCTACTCGAATCCCAGCTAAAATGTCACATTACTTGGGTTTCCTGGGTTATCCTGGGCTGTTAATCTTTCATGATAAATGATTCAAAATAAAGTCTTCTTAACCAGCCTACTATTTATAATGTACATGCAACCTTTGACGCGTTCAGAGTGTCAGGCAGCCTAGCATCTACAACGTCAGTACTGTCTAGGAACGTGAATATGATATACAATGCGGGTTACGTAATTTTGTTGTGAAAACGTTTCGTCCATCAGGGATTTTATCGTCCTTGGTGGTTGAAACATCTTGGCAATAAAGTGTCATCACTCGCATTGTGTTTATATTACACACTGCCGATATATTCTACCATCTTAATGCCGCGCCTTAGGACGTGTAGGAGACTTCCGAATTACTAACCCCAGAGGGGTTGTTAATGCTCGTCAATGACGCATTTGTAACCCCTGAGGGGTTGTTAATGCTCGTCAATGACCATTAGTAACACTGAGGGGTTGTAATGCTCGTCAAGACGCATTAGTAACCCCGAGGGTTGTTAATGCTCGTCAATGACGCATTAGTAACCCTGAGGGTTGCTAATGCTCGTCAATGACGCATTAGTAACCCCTGAGGGGTTGTTAAATCTCGTCAATGACGCATTAGTAACCCCTGAGGGGTTGTTAATGCTCGTCAATGACGCATTAGTAACCCCTGAGGGGTTGTTAATGCTCGTTAATGACGCATTAGTAACCCCTGAGGGGTTGTTAATGCTCGTCAATGACGCATTAGTAACCCCTGAGGGGTTGTTAATGCTCGTTAATGACGCATTAGTAACCCCTGAGGGGTTGTTAATGCTCGTCAATGACGCATTAGTAACCCCTGAGGGGTTGCTAATGCTCGTCAATGACGCATTAGTAACCCCTGAGGGGTTGTTAATGCTCGTCAATGACGCATTAGTAACCCCTGAGGGTTGTTAATGCTCGTCAACGACGCATTAGTAACCCCTGAGGGTTGTTAATGCTCGTCAATGACGCATTAGTAACCCTGAGGGTTGTTAATGCTCGTCAATGACGCATTAGTAACCCCTGAGGGTTGTTAATGCTCGTCAATGACGCATTAGTAACCCCTGAGGGTTGTTAATGCTCGTCAATGACGCATTAGTAACCCCTGAGGGGTTGTTAATGCCGATTATTGACCATTAAGCCCCCTGAGGGTGTTATGACGCTAATGCGCATTATAACCCCAGAGGGGTTGTTAATGCTCGTTAATGACGCATTAGTAACCCCTGAGGGGTTGTTAATGCTCGTCAATGACGCATTAGTAACCCCTGAGGGGTTGCTAATGCTCGTCAATGACGCATTAGTAAAACCTGAGGGGTTGTTAATGCTCGTCAATGACGCATTAGTAACCCCTGAGGGGTTGTTAATGCTCGTCAATGACGCATTAGTAACCCCTGAGGGGTTGTTAATGCTCGTCAATGACGCATTAGTAACCCCTGAGTGGTTGTTAATGCTCGTCAATGACGCATTAGTAACCCCTGAGGGGTTGTTAATGCTCGTCAATGACGCATTAGTAACCCCTGAGGGGTTGTTAATGCTCGTCAACGACGCATTAGTAACCCCTGAGGGGTTGCTAATGCATCATTGCCTAGCATTAGTAGTATCATGTCTCTGCAGTACAGTTGTGTAAAAGTTCGGAAGCTTCAGCTTATCAAAAAACTGGTGAAGTTAATCTTACAGACACAACCGTCAGCTACTCTGACGTACCAAACTACACCTGACCTCCATACATCTGACTTTCCTACCACTGTAGTTAGAAGCGAAAATGACTGCCGACATCAGGGAAATTAACCCTAATTCATTAGGATACTTTTAATGAAGAAGTTTCGGTTCTTGGACCATGACCGAAATGTCTTCAATAAAGGTGTCCCAAGTGAATGCCTTAGTATCAATTTCCTTCCTTACCTTTGTTCAACTATATTCTTTGATTTGACGTACTCTATTGTACTGAGAATCCCTTTTTGGACGAAGAGCCTCATAAATCAGTTCTCTATACTTTGCACACGTGTCTGTCATCTTTATACATTTGTCAGTTCTAGTTGCCTTGTGTGATAGAGTAGGCTATATATTACCTGCTACCAGGTAACAGTAGGTGATATGAGACTTTCTTATTCTTTCCGGCTCTTCCAGGGTTCAACCCGGATACTTTCGGTTGATAACCACGACAAAAAGACTACCAATGAGAGACGATGTAGGAGGGAAACCTAGCCTAGCGTCTATAACCTCCGTGCCATCTCGGCGGCGCTGCCCACACAATTTCTCCACGCTCGAGAGGTTCATGACATCGTCTCCGTAAATCCTCATAAGGTGGAGACAATTTTTGCAGCCTCGCTTCCCTCTATAAAATAACGTAGTATAGAGCGTGCTTACTAGCATCATGGTGTTGCCAACCACGTTGCAAGTTCCAAGCAGCATCAGGGCACAAGTCTCTGTATGTGTTTGTATGGCTGTTGCAATCCCTCAAAATCTGGTTTGGTCCTTAGGCGTAAAGCCTAAGGACTGTACGTGGGGTCATATAATAAAGATTAAAATAAACTCTCTCAGTGTATATACCGTGAGACACAACTCTCGGCGTATTTAAAAAAAAAATAAAACTATAAATATTGAGCCGTTAATTATATCAACCAATATAATGAACATTTACAAATGTTTTCATTTTATTGATCAAAAAAATTTTGTATGATGGATTATATTTTCACCGTAACAGACAAGATGTTTGCTATTGGTACTGAGAGATATTTGGTTTAAAGGCAACATATTTATTTGTGTGCTTAATTAAATTCTGGATGTAGGGTATGCAAACATAAGAGTCCAAAAATAATATTACATGAAAGACAGATGTTTAAGTTGCTCTGACAACAACAGGTCTTGCTTACTAATATGGCCTTAATAATAAGCAAGTCTATCACATATTAGAGAGTAGTGGTTGCGGACGCTGGACACCAGGCATACTCTGGACACCAGGCATACTCTGGACACCAGGCATACTCTGGACACCAGGCATACTCTGGACACCAGGCATACTCTGGACACCGGGCATACTCTGGACACCGGGCATACTCTGGACACCGGGCATACTCTGGACACCGGGCATACTCTGGACACCGGGCATACTCTGGACACCGGGCATACTCTGGACACCAGGTATACTCTGGACACCAGGCATACTCTGAACACTGGGTGATGGGGTGAGGATCACTAGTTGGAGGGTTGATAAAGATCACTAGTTTGAGGAGTGATGAGGATCACTAATTGGTGGAATGAGGAGGATCATTATTTTGAGGGGTGAGGTGGATCACTATTTTGAGGGATGAGGTGGATCATTAGTTGGAGGGGTGATGAGGATCACTAGTTGGAAGGGTGAGAAGCATCACTGGGAGATTGTTTTAAATTTTGATGGTACGGAGGATCAGTCCGCGGTTCTCAGTCCCTGAACAGGCATCAGTGTCGTCCTGATCAAGCAAGGTGTTTGTGCCAACCGCACGCAGTCCCGCTGATCAGAGATTTCTTTCAGGAACCTAAGAAGCAGTTTCCCAGGACAGGGATCTACTGATCATTACCTTCACATATGAAGAAATGGTGTTGAAAAGTGTTTGACCAATGACAATAATCGAGTTATATATTACTGTAATTAAAACATTCCTTCTTTACATTGGAGGTCCTCTCTCTCTCTCTCTCTCTCTCTCTCTCTCTCTCTCTCTCTCTCTCTCTCTCTCTCCCCCTCTCTCTCTTTGCCCCTCTCTTTCTCTTTTTTTTTACACAGGGTTTAACAAGGTTAAGGTAAGGTTCCTGACTTTATTTACCTACATGAGCTCATTCAAAAGCCTTTTTATTGTTATGAGACATACAAGTAGGGAACAGGATGAAGTTGGAGCCATCTGTGAGCCAGCAATTTCATTTGATCAACTGACTTTATTTCTTTGATATTATGTTGTACGAACGTGTTCCAGACTCGAGTCGTCCTGGGAATAAACGATCTCAGATGAAGTGATGTTCTGGAGAAGGGTACAGCAGAGTGAAGTTGCTGCTTGCTGCCCGTCTTGTTGTGTAGAAGCTCACTTCTCGCTGTCCTCGAGTGGAGTCAAGTGTGGTACTGTACGTAACAGTAAGACCGCCCATATCCCTCCTGCCTGTCAAGCAGTCGCAGATGAGATGAGGGACAGGCAATCCAAGAAAGTAGAGCATACTTTAAGGTGTGAGCGTACTTGTGCCTCGTACAGAATCTTATAACCCGTACTGTCGAGCAGATGCGAGATACGTCGAAGTGCTGTAAGCTTCTTTGTCGCCTTGTTTGCAAGATATACAACGTGGTTCTTCACGGTCAGTTTGGAGTCAAATTTCTCCCCAAGTATATCAACTTCGGCCCCGGGTACCAACACTCTTTCATTCATACTTACTACTGCTCCGGCATTACCATCATGGTGCCTAGAGACCATCATCATTTGTGTTTTCTCAGAGCAAATGTTACCTGCCATCGGTTTTCCCAGGCTGGTGATTGATGTAGCTTAGAGCAGCTGGTATTTCCTCTCTTGGATAAGTAAATGTCAAAGTACAGTCTTCTGCATATGCATGGGAATCTGCATATGCACGCTTCCTGTGGAACACTTGCCCCAATGGAATATCTTGCTCTGTCCCAATGAGAACTACATTTAGAGATCTACCTTGAAGGTAATCACTGAGGAGACATAGTGTAAAGCCTGCAATTCCCAGTGCTTGCAGTTTTGCCAAGAGGCCCTGGTGCCATGCTCGGTCGAAAGCACCAGCAATGTCCAGTGCTACCACACAGCTGACTTCGGATTCATCCAGTAACTGGTGCCACTTAGTGGAGAGGTTTAACAACAGATCAGTAGCAGAGTAACCTTTCCTGAAGCCATATTGACGGTCACAAAGTAGTGAGTGGTAGTCAAAAAAACTGTCATTTGTCGTGAGTATTGTTTCAAGGATCTTGCCAGTGACTGACAGGAGTGACTCTGGTCTGTAGTTGCTGATTTCTGCTCTGCTCTATTTGTGAACAGGGACTACATATGCCTCTTTCCACAGAGAAGACCATTTACACTATACTAGGCAGTGCTGAAAGATGCGAGTTAGAGGTGCTGCTGGCTGGTCTGCACATATACTCAGCAATCTTGGGGTCAACTTGTCTGGGCCCACAGCCTTTTCTAGGTCAAGCGATTTAAGAAGATGCACCTCCTCCTGCCTATTGTCACCACTGACAGCTTTCACACAGTTCTTGCAGCTAGCCAAGGAAGATCCCTTGCTGCATCTCTCTCCTCTCTCTCTCTCTCTCTCTCTCTCTCTCTCTCTCTCAAGAAGTATTCAGATTTAGATCCAGTCCCTGCAGCTTCTCCAATATGTAAATTACGATACATCTTTCTTGCCTGCGCTCAGTCGAGAGAAAAAAATTAAGCGTTCCCTATACATTTTCTGTGCTACAATGATCACATGTTCAAGACTTTTGCAGAGTTTGTGTATATTACGTCAACATTTTGACTGTATTACAGTACATCTAAAACTGTGGCATCTACCCATTTTGTCCTGGGTTGTTTAAATGTTGACTGCAAATGTATATTAGTCTTTTGTGCTAATTTGTTGCTCTACTGACACCTTTCTGGAGAAAACTATATCACTGTATTTTAGAGCTTGTAGAATAACACATGTGTTTACACTATTTTTAGTCGACCTTTGTTGAATATGACGTTCCAGGAGTGTCTTGACCTGGGACAGAGTGCGTTGTTAAGCGGGTTATCCATTAAATTTTGGACAATAGTAAACGTATTTGCGAGAGTGCTGTTTACTTTCTCTGATCTCCCTTGGCATTCTGTGGCGTGAGGGGAGGGGGGAATCACTGGGGTGAGGAAGATCACTGGGGTGAGGAGGATTACTGGGGTGAGGAGGATTACTGGGATGAGGAGAATCACTGGGGTGGGTGGAGATTTCTACTGGCGTATACAAATGAGTGTAGGTTGGCCAAGTCGGGTGTACTGAGAGGGAAGACCGCTTCCTCTAGCATCACAAGTAATCCTTGCTAATAAATACATGACTACCTCTGTTACGCACGCACGCATGCACACACACACACACAAAAAAAAACCTGAGAAATTCACCATAAGTGATTATAAACCATACCACGGGTGAAGTTCGAACCCGCGGTCAGAGTGTCTCAAAACTCCAGACCCAGTGGCTTACGCGACGGTCTGGAGTTTTGAGACTCTGACCGCGGGTTCGAACCCCACCCGTGTTATAGTTTGTTTGCAATCGTGTCATTGCGATTTCGTGAGTCATAAGTTATTATATTTATCAACAGTTCAGAGATGATGTAATATGGAACAAGCGCCCCAGCAGTCGTGAATTAACAAGTGGTCAAGATATCAACTACGCTGCACCCCATAAGGACTCCATAACCAGACGCTGCTCTTAAGTGGTTATGTAAACTAGATGAATTTCGGTCGCTTCGGGTTTAGAGAAAGGTATCCCTGTATTGCATAGCATCGGTTCACTATACCTCAGTGCACACGAAGGGCAGAACGAGGTATAAGTTTATAATGCAGTTTAATATTTGTGTTGAAGATTTTAATTGTAAGGGAAAAGGAAATCACAAGTCAAGACGTAAAGCTAATATCTAAATTTCTTTAATAAAAATTGACAAATTAAGACATTCACCAGCTTTAAAAGTTTAAAACTAAACTAGATCAATATCCCATA
Organism: Cherax destructor; assembly: GCA_009830355.1. Classification (NCBI taxonomy): domain Eukaryota; kingdom Metazoa; phylum Arthropoda; class Malacostraca; order Decapoda; family Parastacidae; genus Cherax; species Cherax destructor. Next base: position 154,218 of record WNWK01003369.1, on the reverse strand, counting down.
ATACAATAATACTAGGTTTGAAGCCGCTCAGAAATTGCAATATCAAGTTATCGGGTTGAAAGTTGGAAGACACTCAGACAAAGAACTCACAAATTATCTTATCAAACCCAGTGTCTCAGCTTTCAAAGATTCTTCAATGAAAATGGCAACGTGGGATCTACCGGCCAAAATCAGTACAAACTTTTCCCTGAAGATTGACCAACGATTAAGGTTCAGTAATTTTTATTTAGGCTTTGGATACATAACATAGAAATTTCTTATAATGACCCTGATAGTACGCAATGCCACGGGTATATAAAAATTACATTACGTAGATTTAACCTTAGGTAACCAATAAAGTCGAACACTGACGTCTGGTCAGAAGAGACATAATTCATTTATTTCACGAAACACAATTTATTTAATAATACTGGAAAATTAGAACATAAAAAACTAAAAATAAAGATAAGCTATGAGAAAAACATTTCGAAATTAAAATGGAAAAATGGCGCCTAACACACTCCACTCACATGCTATCATTGTGATAAGTAAGATACACAATGAGGCCTGGTCACAGACCGGGCCGCAGGGGCGTTGACCCCTGGAATTCTCTCCAGGTAAACACCAGTGATTAACATTTGAAGACGACCACAAGAGGCTTTCTATGGTAATCACATGGATACCAAAATCCTCAGGAATTGCCAATGTAAAATTGAGCAGACACTGATCCATGCCAGTTGTTCCATGAACCTTTCCCTGGATTTAGTTCATTATGGTTGAACATTTGAAGCTGATCTGATAAAGCGTTCATATATTAAAAACGAAAGCATTTTGGAGGAAGTTGCGGTGCCCCGTAGCCTGGTGGCAAAAGCTCTCGCTTCACACGGTGAGGGTCCGGGTTCGATTCCCGGCGAAGGGGTGGAAACATCGGACGTGTTTCCTTACACCGGTTGTCTATGTTCCCCACAGTAAAATGGGTACCTGGGTGTTAGTCGACTGGTGTGGGTCGCATCCTGGGACAAAACTGACCTAATTTGCCTGAAATGCATAGTAGTATGTCATTGATGTCAGCTAGGTTTGTATACCTTGTACATGTACTTGTAGTAAATAAAGATTATATTATTATTAAGTAATAACTGGTTCCTCCAGCTCGTACCTACAACAACTGGATACTTAAACTTGACTAGATGGAAATTTGTCAGTTGACATTAATTGTTTACCAGAGTTTAGATCAAAGAAACTAGTCTTACTGAACCTGCATCTAGATCATCCAGCACAATCATTAAGTTATTGTAACTGTGTTATGGTCAGCGTATCTCTTGTTAAGAATACTTTTTTACATGCAAGACTACGGTAGTACGGTGGGAAATCCACTGGCCTAATCCTGGCCATTTGTGTTATAAACTACGTTGAAACTGAGTTGTTAACACATAATTAACTTCCTGATCAAATATTGTTGACTTATCCTGAAGATGACTTTTTCTGGTTTTCAAAATGACGATATTTTCAGATCTTCTTAGGTAAATTAAATATTTTTTAACCTTCCAACAAATTTGAATACAATAAGAAATACAAGGTAATCGTTCTTACCTTGATGCGTTAATTACTACTAATGTCAAGATTAACAAGTGAAAATATCTATAGTATTATCTGTTTTTCTCCGAGCTGTGTGTGTGTACTCACCTAGATGTGGTTGCAGGGGTTGATTCACAGCTCCTGGCAATGCCAATAGGTCACTCTCCCTGCTCCATGAGCATTATTATACCTCTTCTTAAAGTTTAGCTATGTAAGGTTCCTGCCTCCACTACATCACTCTACTGACTGTTCCACTTCCTGACAACTCTGTGACTGAAGAAATACTTCCTAACATCCCTGTGATTCATCTGAGTCTTCAACTTCCAACTGTGTCCCCTTGTTGCTGTATCCCATCTCCGGAACATCCTGTCTCTGTCCACTTTGTCGATTCCTCTCAGTATTTTATATGTCGTTATCATATCTTCCCTATCTCTCCTGTCCTTCAGTGTTGTCAGGTCGATTTCCCTTAACCTCTCCTCGTAGGACATGCCTCTTAGCTCCGGGACTAGTCATGTTGCAAACCTTTGCACTTTCTGTAATTTCCTTATGTGCTTGGCTAGGTGTGGGTTCCAAATTGGTGCTGCATACTCAAATATAGGCCTGACGTACACGGTGTACAGGGTCCTTTACGAGTCATTATTGAGATGTCTGAATGCTGTTCTTAGGTTTGCTAGGCGCCCATATGCTGCAGCAGTTATTTGGTTGATGTGCGCCTCAGGAGATGTGCTCGGTGTTATATTCACCCCAAGATCCTTTTCCTTGAGTGAGGTTTGTAGTCTCTGGGCTCCCTAGACTGTACTCCATCTGCGGAATTCTTTGCCTTCCCCAATCTTCATGACCTTGCACTTGGTGGGGTTGAACTCCAGAAGCCAGTTTCGGGACCAGCCCTGCAGCCTGTCCAGATCCCTTTGTAGTTCTGCCTGGCCCTCATCCGATTGAATTCACTCTCATTAACTTCATATCTGCAAACAAGGACACTTCTGAGTCTATTCCTTCCGTCAATTCGTTCACATATACCAGAAACAGCACCGGTCCTAGGACTGACCCATGTGGAAACTCGCTGGTCACAGGCGCCCACTCTGACACCTCGTCACGTACCATGACAGGTATTCTATGATTCATTGTAGTGCCTTCCCTGTTATACCTGCCTGGTCCTACAGCTTTTACACTTATCTCTTGTGTGGATCTGTGTCAAAAGCCTTCTTACAGTCCAAGAAAACGCAATTTCCCCACCCCTCTCTCTCTTGTCTTACTGCTGTCACCCTGTCATAGAACTCCAGTAGGTTTGTGACACATGATTTCCCGTCCCTGAAACTGTGCTGGTTGTCGTTGATAAGCTCATTTCTTTCTAGGTGCTCCACCAATCTTCTCCTGACTATCTTCTCCATGACTTTGCATACTATACATGTCAGTGACACTGGTCTGTAGTTTAATGCTTCGTGTTTTTTTTTGTTTTTTTTTTAAATTGGGACTACATTTGCTGTCTTCCATACCTCAGCTAGTCGTCATGTTTCGGTAGATGTGTTGTTAGTGGTACACATAGCGCCTCTGCTCCCTCTCTCAGGCCCCATTGAGAGATGTTATCCGGCCCATCGTCTTTGAGGTATCTAGCTCGCTTAGCAGCCTCTTCACTTCCTCCTCGTTTGTATGTATTGTGTCCAACACTTGATGGTGTACCCCACCTCTCCGTCTATCTGGAGTTCTTTCTGTCTCTTCTGTGAATACTTCTTTGAATCTCTGGTTGAACTCCTCACTTCTCGGTCGATTTCCCCTCCTTGACTGTTGTTTTTCTCCTGATGTGGCTGTACAACAGCTTCGGGTCAGATTTGGCTTTTGCTGCTATGTCATTTTCGTATTGTCGTTGTTCCTCCCTTCTTACCTATGCATATTCATTTCTGGCTCTGCAACTGCTCTCCTTATTCTCCCGGGTCTTTTGCCTTCTATACTTCATCCATTTCTAGCACACTTGGTTTTGGTCTCTCTTCACCTTTGGGTGAACCAAGGGCTCATCCTAGCCTTCTCGTTATTTCTTTTACCCTTGGGTACAAACCTCTCCTCAGCTTCCTTGCATATTGTTGTCACATATTCCATCTCATTTACTGACCTCCCTGCCAGTTCTCTGTCCCACTGAACTCTCGTGCAGGAAATTCTTCATGCCTGTTTAGTCCCCTCTTGTAGTTTGGATTCATTTGTCCCGCCCTTCCTGGTTCCCTCTCCACTTGTAACTCTATGTTTTTGAAGCTCAGAACCATGTGGTCACTGGCCCCGAGGGGTCTTTCATATGTAATGTCCTCAATATCTGCACTACTCAAGGTGAATACTACATCTAGTCTTGATGGTTCGTCCTCTCCTCTTGTCGGTACATGAGGTTTTTTAGTATCACGTCCATCATCTTAGCCTTCCACGTTTCTGGGGCCCCATGTAGCTCCAGGTTCTCCCGGTCAATTTCCTTGTGATTGAAGTCACCCACAACCAGTAGTTTTGCTCTGCTCACATGAGCCCTTTTGGCCACTTCAGCCAGTGTGTCAACTATCGCTCTGTTGCTCTCATATTCTTGCCTTCGCCTCCTGCTGTTCTGTGGTGGGTTATCCATCACTGCTATTAACACCTTGGGACTCCAGACTGAAGTGTTCCTATTATATAGTCTCTTGCTCCTCCTCTGTCTCCTCTCTCCAGCTCCTTAAAATCCCATTGGTTTTTGATGAGCAGTGCCACTCTTCCACCCCCTCTGTTCCCTCTGTCTTTCCTCAGGATCTAATATCCCGTTGGAAAGATGGCATCTGTTATCATTCCTGTGAGCATGGTTTCTGTGAGTGCTATGATGTCCGGTGATGCCTCTTTGATTCTTTCGTGCCACTCCTCCCACTTATTCGTTATTCCATCAGCGTTGGTGTGTATGTGTCCATCTAAGTTTTATAGATAAAATAATAAGTATTAATATCAGTAAATTATTTTAATAGTTTATTTTGCTGTTAGAAAATCTTTATACAGCTTAGAGGCTAATAAGAGTATTCTAGTAAATGCCTTGGTGCATTTCGTTCTTCCCCGGTTGAGAGCCTCTATGTAGAAGCGAACATTCCATCCTTGTCCAATCGTCGTGATGCACATTGCATTCGCTATTATGTTCACTCCCATGACCTCCGCAATCCTTCCATGTATAGGATTGTCACAGATGTTAGTAGGCGCTCTTTATTTGTTCGTCGCCCCTGTTTACTTCGTCCCTTTTCTCTTCGTCTACATTCACTCTTGTTTTCCCTTCAACTACCACCTTTATACGTTCATGTGACATCTCCCTTTCCCCTACCTCCTTGGGAAGTTCCTGCTGTCCCAACTACCTACGGCGGCTTCTCGCTCTTTTTTTCTAGACCACTTCCGTTCTCATTCCCATGCCATCGCAGTATACACCGATGGTTCAAAGTCATCTGACGGTGTTGGATTCGCAGCAGTCTTCCCTGACAGTGTCGTGCGAGGGCATCTATTACCCTCGGCTAGCATATTTACGGCTGAATTGTATGCCATTCTTGTGGCTCTTATCCGTATTGCATCTATGCCTGTGTCACCATTTGTGGTCGTTTCAGACTCCCTTAGTGCTTTACAGGCTATCCGTAAAATTGATACACCTCACCCCCTAGTTCTTCGTATCCAACTTTGGTTATGCCGTATCTCTAGCAAGCACAAAGATATTGTTTTTTGTTGGGTCCCTGGTCATGTTGACGTACAGGGCAATGAACAGGCAGACACTGCTGCGCGGTCAGCAGTACATGACCTTCCAGTCTCATATAGAGGTGTTCCTTTCACGGACTATTTTGCGGTCATTGCTACCCAACTTCGCACCCGTTGGCAACAATGCTGGTCTGACCTGCTAAATAACAAACTTCATTCTATTAAACCGAGTATAGGTTTCTGGCCTTCTTCTTGTCACCAATGTCGAGGTTGGGAGACTACACTCTCCCGTCTTCACATCGGCCACACTCGTCTTACTCACGGGTATCTCATGGAGAGGCTCCCTGCTCCTCTCTGTGAGCATTGTCAGGTTCCAGTGTCTGTTCGACATATTCTGTTGGACTGCCCACTCTATCAACGAGCACGCAGAATTTACCTCCAACGGCGTCTTCGCTCTGCGGCCCTTTCTTTACCTTCCCTTCTTGCTGATGGACCCTCCTTTAATCCTGACTCTCTCGTTGACTTTTTGACAGAAACTGACTACACAGTTTCTGTCAGTTTCAAGCACCTCCCTCAGTCCCTTCTACCTCAATCTCTTGCTACCCTCTATCCCTGCACTATCCACTGTCCTGCTTCACTCCATACCCTACTAATCATCCATCTCCCTCATACAATCCATTCTCCCTGCATCCTGTCCTAACCAGCCGCGCTGTATAACCCCTGTGGTTTAGCGTTTCTTTTGATTATAATAATTATAATCTACAATCCTCTAAGACTCCAGATAATAATAATAATAATAATAATAATAATAATAATAATAATAATAATAATAATAATAATAATAATGGCCTTCAGTTTGGGAATATTACATGAATCAAGTTAGTTTCGCAAAGAGTTTTGATTTTAATTCCTGAAAGACCCATACCGGCTTAGCACTGTCAGGAAACACTTGTCCTCTTTCCTGACAAACCTTACCTAACCTAACTTTTTTAATATAAGTCATCTTATTTAAATTTACCAAAAACACAAAGAATATCAAATGAATATCATATTTCATATTTTTGTGTAACTATGGTTACTGTGTATGTTACGATAGTTTGTCCTGATTGTGTCTCTCATAATGAACTTCTCTATATTTTTTTCTTTCGGAAGGTCTTTAGCCTTTTTCTGGTTGAAAAGAACTGTGTTCAAATATGGTGGAGGAGGTGACATGTTTTGGTCGCCAGCGTGAATAATGAAGTCTGGCTCCATAGGTTTTACAAGGAATGCAATTTTTAAGTGTGACGATGGTGCTGCAGTACCTACCACAGGGTACCGTCCCTGGGGACCACTCCTTTGGATCCTTCATACATTTGTCCAACTTTATTTTAAAGGTACCTATGATTTTATCTTCAGTGAATGCTTGGCAGGTTGTTCCACTCATTGATAGCTCCATTTTAAATAAAAAATCCAGTTTGAAACATTTCCAATAAAACTTCCAAGTATTTGTATTTTGTGTCTTGGTTAGATAACCTCGGCACCGTATTTATAATTTATTTATGGCTAACCATACCACGGGTGGGGTTCGAACCCGTGGTCTGAAGTTTTGAGACTCTGACTGCTGGTTCGAACTCCACCCGTGGTATGGTTTGTTTGCAATCGTGTCATTAGATTTCGTGAGTTATTTATGCCTCCTTGATGCCTGCTTTCCTTCTGTATACTTAATCAAGGAAATGTAGGCGTAGAATTCTGCTTATTGTATAAAAACATTCCTTTTTTTGTAGATTTATTTTGTCGTTCTATGCTTGTTCTCCAATGTATTTATATCCATTTTGTTGTGTGAAGAACGGAATTGAACTGCAAAATCTTAAGTTAAGCATTACTAATGATGCAATTAAGCATTACTAATGATGCAATTAAGCAAGTAAATCTGTTAGCCTTATTACACATGCTTAGGCACTGCTGTCTTGGCATCAGATTTTTGGTTACCATAACTTTCAAGTCTTTTCACTTTCAGTATAATCAACTTTTATATTATTTAGCCTATAAATGCCAGGGGTATTTACATTCCCGAGGATTAGAATTTTGGACATACCCACATTGAACTGTATCTGCCACCTTTTAGACCATGACATTAGCTTGTTCAAATCTTTCTGAATGGTTTCCTTCCCCTTCGTCTATTGTTCGGCCTGTTATTGTATCAGTGAATCTATTCACTTATTTTTTTTCCCTCATCGAGGTAGTTGATATAAATTTTGATCAAGAGGCACAAAACTGACCCTTCTGGGACGTCGCTCGTGACTGGTTCCTATCATGAGTTCATCTTACATATGAACTCTTTTTGCTGTCTTTTGGTCAGCCATGCCTCTATTCCTGAGAAAATATTTCCTCTTATTCATTGCGCTGCTTTTTCCTTTAACAGTCTTGTGTGTGTGCGACTCAAATGTCTTAATGAAATTTCAATAAACAACTATATATTCTTCATCATGGTCCGCTGCCTCAATGTGTCTGTTAGGCATGAACGGCCCTATGTGAATCCTTGTTGAGACTCTTTAATCAAATTATGCTAATCATAGTGGCTTCTACGGATTCTAACTGGTTAACAACATCCTACATTGCAACCTTAGAAAATTGACTCTTGCATCCTCATCCCATCTTTGATACACAAGACCCTGTTCATAAATTTAATCAGTGATTCCTCAACAAAAACAATATTCTTACCTTCGCTAGTGGTCTGTGTTGTGTTGTTCTCGATGGTAGATCTACATTACTCATGTATTAATATTGGTAGAATTACCGACAATATGTTAAGTAAAAGGACACAAATGCAACTAATGTGACATTTTATTGTGGCAACGTTTCGCTCTCCAGGAGCTTTTTCAAGCGAAACGTTGCCACAATAAAATGTCACATTAGTTGCATTTGTGTCCTTTTACTTAATACATTACTCATGTAGCCGACAGCCGTTCCTTGAACCTTTATTTTAAGGCTCAAAACTTTCTTGCCCATCAGTGTCCGTTCATTGCGTCTGGTCTCCTCTTCGTTGCATCTCGTCACTTTCTGGTTCTAGGAACCAAAAAGTGACAAGCTCTTCCTCCTTCTGAAGCTACAACAATTCAAAGCTGAAAGAAGACGTTCTTAAATTACAGCACAAAGTCACAGAGAACTAGCTAACAGGTCGACTCACTACTTGACACAGGTCAACTCACTAGTCGACACAGGTCGACTCACTACTCGACACAGGTCGACTCACTACTCGACACAGGTCAACTCATTACTCGACACAGGTCAACTCACTACTCGACACAGGTCAACTCACTACTCGACACAGGTCAACTCACTACTCGACACAGGTCAACTCACTGCTCGACACAGGTCGACTCAGTACTCGACACAGGTCAACTCACTACTCGACACAGGCCGACTCACTACTCGACACAGGTCAACTCACTACTCGACACAGGTCAACTCACTACTCGACACAGGTCAACTCACTACTCGACACAGGTCAACTCACTACTCGACACAGGTCAACTCACTACTCGACACAGGTCAACTCACTACATGACACAGGTCAACTCACTACTAGACACAGGTCAACTCACTACTCGACACAGGTCAACTCACTACTCGACACAGGTCAACTCACTACTCGACACAGGTCAACTCACTACTCGACACAGGTCAACTCACTACTCGACACAGGTCAACTCACTACTCGACACAGGTCAACTCACTACATGACACAGGTCAACTCACTACTCGACACAGGTCAACTCACTACTCGACACAGGTCAACTCACTACTCGACACAGGTCAACTCAATACTCGACACAGGTCAACTCACTACTCGACACAGGTCAACTCACTACTCGACACAGGTCAACTCACTACTCGACACAGGTCAACTCACTACTCGACACAGGTCAACTCACTACATGACACAGGTCAACTCACTACTCGACACAGGTCAACTCACTACTCGACACAGGTCAACTCACTACTCGACACAGGTCAACTCACTACTCGACACAGGTCAACTCACTACTCGACACAGGTCGACTCACTACTCGACACAGGTCAACTCACTACTCGACACAGGTCAACTCACTACTCGACACAGGTCAACTCACTACTCGACACAGGTCAACTCACTACTCGACACAGGTCGACTCACTACTCGACACAGGTCAACTCACTACTCGACACAGGTCAACTCACTACTCGACACAGGTCGACTCACACTCGACACAGGTCGACTCACTACTCGACACAGGTCGACTCACTACTCGACACAGGTCAACTCACTACTCGACACAGGTCAACTCACTACTCGACACAGGTCAACTCACTACTCGACACAGGTCGACTCACTACTCGACACAGGTCAACTCACTACTCGACACAGGTCGACTCACTACTCGACACAGGTCAACTCACTACTCGACACAGGTCGACTCACTACTCGACACAGGTCAACTCACTACTCGACACAGGTCAACTCACTACTCGACACAGGTCAACTCACTACTCGACACAGGTCGACTCACTACTCGACACAGGTCAACTCACTACTCGACACAGGTCAACTCACTACTCGACACAGGTCAACTCACTACTCGACACAGGTCAACTCACTACTCGACACAGGTCGACTCACTACTCGACACAGGTCAACTCACTACTCGACACAGGTCAACTCACTACTCGACACAGGTCGACTCACTACTCGACACAGGTCGACTCACTACTCGACACAGGTCAACTCACTACTCGACACAGGTCAACTCACTACTCGACACAGGTCAACTCACTACTCGACACAGGTCGACTCACTACTCGACACAGGTCAACTCACTACTCGACACAGGTCGACTCACTACTCGACACAGGTCAACTCACTACTCGACACAGGTCGACTCACTACTCGACACAGGTCAACTCACTACTCGACACAGGTCAACTCACTACTCGACACAGGTCAACTCACTACTCGACACAGGTCGACTCACTATTCAATTTATGAAGTTATATTAATAACTCCAGACGTCACAGTCATTTGCTTTTATTTATTTAAAAATCAGTAATACACTTAATGACGTATTTATTTCTAAGTGATATTCTTAACTGTATGACCCTAGTGGGTTTAGAGCTTAGTTTTGCTTGTAATAATAATAATTTATAATCTAAAGGTTCTTATTATATGCTCTATGTTTTAAACTATAATAATTATCATATATGACATAATTTAACTCGTCAAAATAAAAATATATATTCTATAAGGAAGCAATAGAAATAGGAATTAGATTTAGGGATTAGTAAGAAAGAAGCAAGGAAGGAAGGGAGAGAGAAAGAGAAAGAAAGAGAGAGAAACACGGGCCTGGCGATAAATTACGAGTCACATCTATATGTCTCCCCTGGTGGCTGATGTGGCACTTACCGAAGTGGCTTGTGTGGCACTCACCATGAGTGCCATGCCACACGCCGCCAGGCACTTTGTCTTGACGGTTCTCCTGAACTCTGGCAAACACCACTACCACACCCAAAGTTTCTCCTGTTAATTATTGATAGGGTGACTGGTGGCCCAACCCCAAGGGTGCTCCACACTGCTCGCTCGCTCGCTCTTTCTCTCGCTCCCTTTTTTCTCTCGCTCTCTTTTTCTTTCTCTCACTCTTTTTCTGTCTCTCGCTCTCTTTTTTCTGTCTCTCGCTCTCTTTTTCTTTCTCTCGCTCTTTCTCCCTCTCTCACTTTCTCTCTTTCTCCCTCTCTTTCTGCCTCTCCCTCTCTCACTTTTTCTCACTTTCTTTCACATATATATTTTTGTATTTGTGCAAGAGCACAAAAGCTGTGACTGTACTAGCATGGTATTATGAACACTGCCCACATGGCATGGTATTATGAACACTGCCCACATGGCATGGTATTATGAACACTGCCCACATGGCATGGTATTATGAACACTGCCCACATGGCATGGTATTATGAACACTGCCCACATGGCATGGTATTATGAACACTGCCCACATGGCATGGTATTATGAACACTGCCCACATGGCATGGTATTATGAACACTGCCCACATGGCATGGTATTATGAACACTGCCCACATGGCATGGTATTATGAACACTGCCCACATGGCATGGTATTATGAACACTGCCCACATGGCATGGTATTAGAACACTGCCCACATGGCATGGTATTATGAACACTGCCCACATGGCATGGTATTATGAACACTGCCCACATGGCATGGTATTATGAACACTGCCCACATGGCATGGTATTATGAACACTGCCCACATGGCATGGTATTATGAACACTGCCCACATGGCATGGTATTATGAACACTGCCCACATGGCATGGTATTATGAACACTGCCCACATGGCATGGTATTATGAACACTGCCCACATGGCATGGTATTATGAACACTGCCCACTGGCATGGTATTATGAATACTGCCCACATGGCATGGTATTATGAACACTGCCCACATGGCATGGTATTATGAACACTGCCCACATGGCATGGTATTATGAACACTGCCCACATGGCATGGTATTATGAACACTGCCCACATGGCATGGTATTATGAACACTGCCCACATGGCATGGTATTATGAACACTGCCCACATGGCATGGTATTATGAACACTGCCCACATGGCATGGTATTATGAACACTGCCCATGGCATGGTATTATGAACACTGCCCACATGGCATGGTATTATGAATACTGCCCACATGGCATGGTATTATGAATACTGCCCACATGGCATGGTATTATGAACACTGCCCACATGGCATGGTATTATGAACACTGCCCACATGGCATGGTATTATGAACACTGCCCACATGGCATGGTATTATGAACAATGCCCACATGGCATGGTATTATGAACAATGCCCACATGGCATGGTATTATGAACACTGCCCACATGGCAAGGTCGTTGGATAAGAGGGATTTTTAACATGTGTGCGACCACCTGTCCATGACACAGCAAGTGGACAGGTGATCTCATGAGCACTACCTCACTCTTGGGTACAAGGACTTGACTTCAACAATTCTCGGTCTTCCTGTCACGACACTATAACCTGTATAATATATAAATACAATAATAAAACCGGAGAGGAATCACAGATTTACAAAGGCTGGCATGCGTAGCCTCTTTCAACAAAGCATCAAAAGCATTGATCAGAGAAAAGTGCAAAAGGTTTATGTGAAAATTCAGCCCAGTGTAGTTCCCCCCCCCTCATCCCGGAAACCATGAGGAGACAAGTTCAAAGTCTGGTGACTCGTGTCATGTCGGTAGAGCGTGTACGACTCTGGACCCAGTTATCCAGTCACTTTTATATCTCCCGCTTTTTTTTCTCTCACTTTTTTCCTCCCTCAATTCTGCAGAATTTTTAGCTTATCTCTCACTGGCTTATGCGTATTGGATATTACCTGGAGTATACCTGGAGGAGTCAACGCCCCCGCCACCCAGTTCGTGACCAGGCTTCGTAAATCGACTTACGAACCACAGCCTGGCTGATCAGGTACTGACTTTAGGTGCCTGTCCAGCTCCTCCTCGAAGACAGCCAAGGGTCTATTGGTAATCCCTCTTGTGTATGCTGGGAGGCATAGTTTTGCCGAGAGAACGCGTGCACACACACAACACACACACACACACACACACACACACACACACACACACACACACCTGTGAATCGACCCCTGCAACTATAATTAGATATGTACACACACACTCTGTGCCTTTATCTCTCTGACTTTATCTCTCTGCCTCTCTATCTCTCTGCCTCTCCCTCTCTCTGCAAACACAATTCGGTGATTACAACTCAGTGAGTACACAAAGAAGACTAATGGTAGGTCAGGAAGATGAGAGGAGAAGCTTAAACAAGAGATTATATTGATCACTAAATGTATAGAAGATGAAGATTTAGACAGGTGTCGGTTCTGTATATACTTAATTCTAAGAATTGGCCTCGTAACTCCTAGGCTAATCATACACTACAATTACTACTACACTTATTTAGTGCAGTTAGAGATAGTCGTTTAGCTTATTAACGTAGTAAGTACACTACCAATACATTAAATAGGCCGTAGGCACCTTCAGCCCGCCAGTTTGAGTGCCCACGGGGAGGCTGAGCCGACGGCAAGTTTGTCATATTTCAGCAGTCAGCAGGACAATTACCCCTATACGAACTTTGCCCAGTGAATATATTCGTACACCATACGATCACCAGAGACAAGGGACTCACTAGCTGGAGCAGGCAGTTGTGTGACTCTCACAGGTATTCTCAGGCAACCCCCACCCCCCAACACTACCACGTGAGTATTGGTGAATGCATTCAGGTGTACACATGTGTAGAGGTGGCACCCCACGACCAGACATTACCATCGAGGCTGCCTGTCACCACACACTGCCTACTGTGAGGAATAAAGGTCGGTACCCCATTGATTGAATTTACTCTGAAGTGGAGCGGCAGGTTTCAGACTGAATTCACGACTGAAACAAGAGACCACTAACCCGACTCAGCCGTGACCCCACACACACACACTGCCTTAATTCACCATAGCTGGAAACTTGATCTTGAGACAGAAGCAGTCTTGAGGAGTACAATATATCATGGTATGCACATGGATCAAGACAGGCCAGAAATAAAGGAAGAACAGTCGAGGGAGCAGCACACACAGTCGTCAGAAACAGGACAAAGAAGCACAGGGGTTGGCAAGTGGAGGGAACATCCAACCTCAAGGAATCTCTCAAGTCTTGTCTGCACATCAACTTCAACCTCACACCCATCCCTCCCGTCTACCTGTAACAAGGCACACACCATCCCCAGCATTATCTTGCCCCTATCATACAGATGAGTAACGAACAGTCTGGACACCATCAACCAGAGTATAGTGAGATAAAAACTCAGAGTATATCATACATGTGCAGATGGATTATCAAAGAGGTGATGAAATGAGAGGCTGGAGAGCAAGAGCCAACCCCAGGTATCATAACTATCATAATTTTTATAAAGACAAAACTGAAGAAATGCTATATTCCTCTCATCCCCCATTTACTGTATGACCCGAGCGGATTCAGCGCTTCTTCACCCCTCCTTCCATAAATGTAATAAATAATACTAATGTGAGGATTTTTCAGTGAAGGCAACATCTTGTTCTGCAACATTGACTGATAATTTACATCATTAACAGTTAAGTAAGTTTCGTTAGGAAACAGGACAAGTGTTTCCTGACGCGGGTCTTAGATGATGACCCACCGTTGGAGCTTCTGGTTATCTGACCGAGGCCTTCCGCTGGCTTACCGGTCCACCCCTTTAAAAATTATGGTCATAGTTATAACCATTTAGTGAGTATTGCTGATTATTAACAGTGCTGCCGAAGAAATAAGGACCATCAATGCCATTCACCCAAATCGCAGTCCAGACTGTAACACCCGGTGTATTTACTTCATGTTATAACACAGGTGAGCTGATTGACTCCTTTATAACGCTGCCATCCGCTTCATTCAGTATCATAAATCACTGACAGAATTCAACCCGTTTATCTGTTACTGTGATGTGGATTCGTCTGTAAAAAATGCATTTGTGGTCACAGTGGTGGCTCATGCTAACCTCCATATGGTGCATAGAAATATATCTAGTTGGATAAATCTTATGAGAGCCAGCTGACCGAATAGTTAAACGCACTGGCATGTGAGTTTTAGAACTTGTCATGGGTTGAAGCCCCAACCGTTCCCTGATTTATTTGCAACCATCTTATTTCATTTTCTTGAGTCATCTAGCTGATATTGAGGGACTCTTGACGATGCTTCAGCAACAGATTTTCTTCATCTCTCACTAACTTCCGTCTATCATTTTTCTTTACTTGGGCAACGCTTACTGTTCCAGCAAATTATTTATTCAAGATATGAATAACTTGGTGAGCAACATCGAGAAACTGATCAAAACTTGTGTACCTGATATGGAATGTTTATTGTCAACCAGTTTCAGAGAAGAAAACAAGTTCACTTTCTAAGTAGATATTCATTTTGCAGGAAAAAATGTTTACAAGTCAGAAGGGAATTTTTATTAACCCTCAAGATAACCAGCACATTACTGCACTCAGGGTGTTAGAATAATTGATGCCATATCTGTATAGCCAAATATAAAAATAAATTACTCCCTATACAGTGATTTATGCTTGCGTGTGTGTGTTGCGTTTGTGTTAGTTACCATTTTGTCCTAGGCACATGTCGATTAGACACTAGGCCTGTTGTATGTGTGTGTGTGTGTGTGTGTGTGTGTGTGTGTGTGTGTAACGAAACACTTCGAAATGTTTCGGCCCCGCCGGGAATTGAACCCGGGCCCTCCGTGCGTGAAGCAAGAGCGCTAGCCACCATGCCATCGGGGCGTGCGTGTGTGTGCTTGCGTGTATATAAATCTAATTTGTTCCTAAACTGACTACTCAATCTCCCCGAGCAAACAAAATAAACACGATAATATGTAAATTCCAGCACCAGCCTCCAATAATGAATTTAAAATTTCATCCCCAGAATTCTCCTGCTGGGAAAAGACTGGCGAAGGAAACCTTGTATTTCAGGAGACCTTCATGTATACATGATTCTCATCATGCATAAGACCTCCATGTATACATGATCCTCATCATGCATAAGACCTCCATGTATACATGATCCTCATCATGCATAAGACCTTCATGTATACATGGTCCTCATCATGCATAAGACCTTCATGTATACATGGTCCTCATCATGCATAAGACCTTCATGTATACATGGTCCTCATCATGCATATGACCTTCATGTATACATGATCCTCATCATGCATAAGACCTTCATGTATACATGGTCCTCATCATGCATAAGACCTTCATGTATACATGGTCCTCATCATGCATAAGACCTTCATGTATACATGGTCCTCATCATGCATAAGACCTTCATGTATACATGATCCTCATCATACATAAGACCTTCATGTATACATGATCCACATCATGCATGTTGCATGCAAAGAGTATGTAATCTTTATTCGGAGCATGTTAAACACACCCACATAGGCTCCCCTCCAACCAGCGAACCATCGTTAAGGGTTTGGCGATGGGGCCCCATCATCAAATCAACGACTCGGTTCAGCCAATTAAAAGTCGAGTTTAACAATGACAAAGGTGACGTGGATACCACTCCAGTTTGTCATTGGAATTCCTGCATAGAGCTGGTTGTGGAAAGTTGTCTGTCTTTTGGCTGCTGTTTAGCCTAGACAACCTTGGCGTGCACTAATACTACTCTTTGTGTATATAGTGTAAATAATTGTAAAGCCCTTTTTGTAATAATTGGTGAAGGAAAAGACAAAAGTCTTATATATTCATAACTGCTTGGTAGAGGAAATACAAATTCAAAGCATTTTCTACTGTGTTTCTTTGCTCCAAGCTCCCTTTTACACTCTGGTTAACATGCCATTGAACCTGAGGTTGTAATAATGCATAAGACCTTCATGTATACATGATCCTCATCATGCATAAGACCTTCATGTATACATGATCCTCATCATGCATAAGACCTTCATGTATACATGATCCTCATCATGCATAAGACCTTCATGTATACATGATCCTCATCATGCATAAGACCTTCATGTATACATGATCCTCATCATGCATAAGACTGTGCATAGCACAACGTAAGACCGGACTTGTTATATTTTGGTTTACAAGAAGGTTTTTCTATTTTAATATCGGCGATGGGAATAAAAATAAATGTAGTTAACTAGCTCAGAGAACCGACAGATTGATGACTTAGAGAGTTGTGCAACACATAAACTCCAGGCTCAGTGACTGATTACCTCAAACGCCTCTTCAACTACTCTGTACCGGACTGAGGAAGCCACTGGTGGGAGAAACGTTGCCATAATAAAGATACCCAAGTGTTACTCAAGTGTCTAATTCATCAATAAAAATAAAGTTTAAATGTGTCTCGGGACAACATTCCCCGTCAATAATATTAATCATATGTAATGACATTAAATAGTAAAAATATTACCGATTGTCATTGTTTTATTGCTGATTCACTTTAAAAATCTTTCATTGAACAACTGAACATATTTTTATGAATAAAGTTTGGTAACACTTGACTTTTCAAATATAATTGGAAAAAAATATTAGTTCTTTTAGAAAATTTAAATCTGATAACAAAATTAACATAGGAAATATCTGTAACCAGGAAAATATTTACACTATTTAAAAAAACATTTACACCATTTAAAAAATATTTACACAATTTAAAAAATATTTACACATTTAAAAAATATTTACACATTTAAAAAATATTTACAAATTTAAAAAATATTTACACCATTTAAAAAATATTTAAATTATTTAAAAATATTTACACCATTTAAAAAAATTGCAATTTTTTTGTTTGTTTTATTCTAAAATACTAGTAAGATCAGTAAGCCTATAAAACTAAATAAATTTTCTTTGGTATAATCATTAATTTGTTTCAGTTCACTGGCCATACTGGCCAACACTGTTAATGCCGAATTACAGAAAATATCAACATGGATGACGACTAACAAGCATACTCTCAATACTGACAAGACCTACTTCATACAGTTTGGAAACAAAGCCACAAATGTTCCACTTAACATAACGCTCAATGGTTCACCCATCACAAGACTCACAGAGGGAAAATTCCTAGGAATCCACCTTGACAGTAGCCTTAAATTCCAAACACACATACAACAAATTTCCAAGAAAATCTCAAAGACAGTAGGTATATTATCAAAGATATGCTATTATGTCCCTCAATCGGCTCTCCTTGCACTATATCATTCACTTATCTACCCTTATCTCACCTATGGAATCTGTGCATGGGGATCAACAACATTAAATCACCTTAGACCACTCATAACCCAGCAAAAGGCTGCAGTCAGATTGACAACAAATTCCCACTCTAGACAGCATACTCCACCAATATTCAAAAGCCTAAAACTACTCACCGTAAAGAACATTCAAACTTACTCTTGTGCCTACTACATACATAAAACTCTACACTCTAATATAAACCCTCCGCTCAAAATTCTCCTCACCAACTTTAATAGGACCCATGACCACAACACAAGACACAGGTCACT
The DNA here is from genome assembly GCA_009830355.1 of Cherax destructor. Lineage (NCBI taxonomy): Eukaryota > Metazoa > Arthropoda > Malacostraca > Decapoda > Parastacidae > Cherax > Cherax destructor. The sequence continues at coordinate 135,870 of WNWK01003369.1, read as the reverse complement.
TTTTGATATACCCCGAGTCCATATCAACCTATGGAAAAATTCTATGCAAATAAAGGGGCCCAGAATCTGGAATTCATTACCAGTAAATACTAAGCTAACCTTGGCTGAAAATCAATTTAAGACTCTTCTCAAAAACCACCTACTCACCCTAAACTAAATACTCATACTGTAAATTACTTTCAAAAATGCTCAATATTATTTTCCTATAAGATAATTTCAATTTTTACTAATATGTTACTATTATGTTACCTCCTACTCACCCTAATAGTGTTAGGCTTGCCGACACTAATAGTGCTCTTTTCTGTCATGTCAGAGATCACAGTCATCCCATTGATTGGTCTTCTGCTAAAACTGTCTACCCTACGTCTAACTTTCATAGTCGCGCCTGGTTGAAATCCTCCCTTATACACAACTTTCCCTGTATGAATCTTAGCCCTGGCTTTGTCTCTGTTGATGCTTTCCTCTCTCATTACATTGTTAAATGCTCTAAACTTCAGAACACCCGTGCTTAACCTGATTCCTTCCCTGTCTTATCTTCCCTTTCCTTTTTTTCTCCTTGGGTTTTTCCTTTCTTCTGTTCTTTCTTTTGCCTTGATTTTCCTTCATTTTTCGCTTTTCTTCCCTCTCGTACCCCTTCGGGCCGCTAGCCTCATAGCAGTGCTCCTTCCCATATGACTGTCTACTCTACTACCTTTACTACTACCTTTACTACTACCACTACTACCACTACTCCTACATTTCCCCACTCTCTTGTACCCTCCCCTGTCTGCCTGCCTATAAATACCCTTCCTCTGTCTCTGTGTGTTAGTGTGACTTTGTAAATGGTCCAAGTCGAGGCCGAAACGTCGTCGTAAGCTCCTCTCTTTATATGTGCGGGTTGTGTGTGTATTGTTCCAGTCACGGTATTGTGCCTTTTTTGTTATTTACTAAATACTCATACTATAAATTACTTTTAAAAATGCTCAATGTTATTTTCCTTAAGATAATCTCAATTTTTACAATGTAATATCATCATATTGTAATTTGAACAAATATATAACTAATAAACTCAATCAATTTCTCTAATATTATGTACATAGTCTATAAGTCATTAGATTGTGCCCAATGCCATGGCATGTCAGTGGCCTCCTGCACTTCACCATGGCATGTCAGTGGCCTCCTGCACTTCACCATGGCATGTCAGTGGCCTCTGCACTTCACCATGGCATGTCAGTGCTCCTGCACTTCACCATGGCATGTCAGTGGCTCTCCTTGCACTTCACCATGGCATGTCAGTGGCTCTCCTTGCACTTCACCATGGCATGTCAGTGGCTCTCCTTGCACTTCACCATGGCATGTCAGTGGCTCTCCTTGCACTTCACCATGGCATGTCAGTGGCTCTCTTTGCACTTCAGTTTATGATTGTAACTACAAATATCTATGTACAAATGCAATGAAATAAAATTTGTTTGTTTGTTTGTTTGTTACTCCTTGCTCCTTTTGTTGACATTAAATTTGCACAGATTACAATGTATTAGAGTGTTCAGCAGAAGTTTGTGGTTACAGGCGAGTGGGTGCGGGAGGGAAGAAGAGCGATTGGTGGAATGATGACGTAAAGAGAGTAGTAAGGGAAAAAAAGTTAGCATATGAGAGGTTTTTACAAAGTAGAAGTGATGCAAGGAGGGAAGAGTATATGGAGAGAAAAAGAGAGGTTAAGAGAGTGGTGAAGCAATGTAAAAAGAGAGCAAATGAGAGAGTGGGTGAGATGTTATCAACAAATTTTGTTGAAAATAAGAAAAGTTTTGGAGTGAGATTAATAAGTTGAGGAAGCCTAGGAACAAATGGATTTGACAGTTAAAAACAGGAGAGGAGAGTTATTAAATGGAGAGTTAGAGGTATCGGGAAGATGGAGGGAATATTTTGAGGAGTTGTTAAATGTTGATGAAGATGGGGAAGCTGTGATTTCGTGTTAGGCAAGGAGGAATAACATCTTGTAGGAGTGTGGAAGAGCCAGTTGTGAGTGTGGGGAAGTTCGTGAGGCAGTGTGTAGAATGAAAGGGGTAAGGCAGCTGGGATTGATAGGATAAAGATAGAAATGTTAAAAGCAGGTGGGATATAGTTTTGGAGTGGTTGGTGCTATTATTTAATAAATGTATGGAAGAGGGTAAGGTACCTAGGGATTGGCAGAGAGCGTGTATTGTTCCTTTGTATAAAGGCAAAGGTGACAAAAGAGAATGCAAAAATTATAGGGGAATAAGTCTGTTGAGTGTACCTGGTAAAGTGTATGGTAAGTTATTATTGAAAGAATTAAGAGTAAGACAGAACGCAGGATAGCAGATGAACAAGGGGGCTTTAGAAAGGTAGGGGTTGTGTAGACCAAGTGTTTACAGTGAAACATATAGGTGAACAGTATTTGGATAAGGGTAAAGAGGTTTTGTGGCATTTATGGATTTGGAAAAGGCGTATGATAGGGTGGACAGGGGGCAATGTGGGAGATGTTGCAGGTGTATGGAATAGGAGGTAGGGTTACATGAAAGCAGTGAAAAGTTTATTTGGATAGTGAGGCTCAGGTTAGAGTTGTAGGAGGGAGGGACTATTTCAGTGAAGGGGCCTTGACAAGGATGTGTGATGTCACGTGGTAGGTAGGTTACTGAAAGCAGTGAAAAGTTTATTATGAGGATAGTGAGGCTCAGGTTAGAGTGTGTAGGAGGGAGGGGGACTATTTCCCAGTAAAAGTGGGCCTTAGACAAGGATGTGTGATGTCACCGTATTGTTAAATATATTTATAGATGGGGTTGTAAGAGAAGTGAATGCAAGGGTCTTGGCAAGAGGTGTGGGTTAAAAGATGAAGAATCAATACAAAGTGGGAGTTGTCACAGTTGCTTTTTGCTGATGACACTGTGCTTTTGGAGATTCTGAAGAGAAGTTGCAGAGGTTGGTGGATGAATTTGGTAGGGTGTGTAAAAGAAGAAAATTGAAAGTGAATATAGGAAAGAGTAAGGTGATGAGGATAACAAAAAGATTAGGTGACGAAAGATTGGATATCAGATTGGAGGAGAGAGTATGGAGGAGGTGAATGTATTGAGATATTTGGGAGTGGACATGTCAGCAGATGGGTCTATGAAGGATGAGGTGAATCATTGAACTGATGAGGGAAAAGGGTGAGTGGAGCACTTCGAGTCTGTGGAGACAAAGAACTTTGTCCATGGAAGTAAAGAGGGAATGTATGAGAGTATAGTTATACCAACACTCTTATATGGGGGTGAAGTATGGGTGATGAATGTTGCAACGAGGAGAAGGCTGGAGGCAGTGGAGATGTCATGTCTGAGGTCAATTGTGGTGTGAATATAATGCAGAGAATTCGGAGTTTGGAAATTAGGAGGAGGTGGGATTACCAAAACTATTATCCAGAGAGCTGAGGAGGGGTTGTTGAGGTGGTTCGGACATGTAGAGAGAATGGAACGAGACAGAATGAATTCGAGAGTGTATAAATCTGAAGTGGAGGGAAGGCGGGTAGGGTCGGCCTAGGAAAGGTTGGAGGGAGGGTGTAAAGGAGGTTTTGTGTGAGAGGGGCTTGGACTTCCAGCAAGCATGTGTGAGCGTATTTTATAGGAGTGAATGGAGACAAATGGTTTTTAATACTTGACGTGCTGTTGGAGTGTGAGCAAAGTAACATTTATGAAGGGATTCAGGAAACGGCAGGCCGGACTTGAGTCCTGGAGATAGGAAGTACAGTGTCTGCACTCTGAAGGAGGGGTGTTAATGTTGCAGTTTTATAACTGTAGTGTAAAGCACCCCTCTGGCAAGACAGTGATGGAGTGAATGATGATGAAAGTTTTTCTTTTTCGGGCCACCCTGCCTTGGTGGGAATCGGCCGATGTGTTAATAATAAAATACAATGTATCGAGCCAACTTTATTCCATGCATACAGAAGCGCAAAATCTTTACGAATTATACAGGGGATGGGGGACTGAGAGGTAATTAAGTTTGATACAAGGATTGGGAGGGTAGTTTCTTGCTTCACCCAGGCCACCGGGCTACCCAGTAGCAATAGCGCAGTTGGCCAGGCAAACACCAGACAGGTCTGGCCCAGGGCCAGGTCAGGCTGCATGAGTAGGAAAACTCTGGAAACCCATCCAGGGCAACGGTATATCCAAGGTTGGCATCACGCAACCCTTCCCTGAATACTTATGAACGAGGGGGGAATGTGAGGAAAGTGATGGAACGACTGTGTGGGAGCCGAAGTGGCATGATGGGATGAAGAGATGATAGGGAGGAGGCGTGATGGGGAAGCCGGGAAGGGGGCAGTGATGGGGAGGCCTTGAAGGGGGCAGTGATGGGGAGGAGGCAGAGAAGGGGACGGTAATGGGGAGGAGGCAGTGATGGGGAGGCCGTGAAGAGGGCAGTGATGGGGAGGAGGCAGTGATGGGGAGGAGGCAGTGATGGGGAGGAGGCAGTGATGGGGAGGCCGTGTAGGGGGGAATGATGGGGAGGCCGTGAAGGGGGCAGTGATGGGGCGGCAGCCTCCTCCCCATAGATTCTCCGGTGATAATAGAGACTTCCATCCACCTATATAGTTCACTTTTATATTCCTTCATTACGTACAGGAAATAAAATTTTAATAAATTAATTCACATTGTACGTATATTCATAATTTGATTAATGATACTCAGCATGGATTCACGAGGGGCCGTTCCTGCCTAACTAATTTATTAACTTTCTTCTGTAAAGCTTTTGAGGCTGTTGATCACGATAAAGAATTCGATATTGTTTATTTAGACTTTAGTAAGGCTTTTGATAGAGTACCGCACCAGAGACTGTTAAGGAAAGTGGCAGCTCATAGAATTGGGGAAAAAGTGCTGTCATGGATCGAGTCATGGCTCACCAATAGGAAGCAGAGGGTGTGCTTAAATGGGGTTAAATCTGAGTGGGGATCTGTAACAAGTGGCGTTCCACAGGGATCAGTCTTAGGCCCGTTGCTGTTTATAATATATATCAATGACCTTGATGAGGGAATTACTAGTGATATGAACAAATTCCCGATGACACGAAGATAGGTAGGATAATTGATTCAAACGTAGATGTCAGGGAACTTCAGGAGGATTTAGACAAACTCAATTCCTGGTCAGAAAAGTGGCAGATGCAGTTCAATGTAGATAAATGTAAGGTTCTGAAGCTCGGGAGTGTCCATAACCCAAGCAATTATAAGTTAAATAGCATAGAACTTAGCCATACAGATTGCGAAAAGGACTTGGGGGTTATGGTAAGCAGCAACCTTAAACAAGACAGCAATGCCTAAGCGTACGTAATAAGGCAAACAGATTACTGGGATTTATTTCAAGAAGTGTAAGCAACAGAAGTCCAAAGGTTATATTACAGCTGGTGACCTGTACTTAGCTCAGTCAGTGGTGACGTGTACTTAGCTCAGTGGTGACGTGTACTTAGCTCGAGTGGTGACGTGTACTTATCTCAGTGAGGACGTGTCTAGTGTACTCTCTGTGGACTGAACCATCTTTGCTCTGTGAAGACTTTTCTACTGTGCTTCCGTTCTTAGCTACCTGAGATTGGATGATGGCTTCCCTCGACTACGAGCAGCTATATCTCCAACTTAAGGCGGAATTAACGGAAGCTAGAAGAGAAATTCAACGTTTGAAGGGTATATGCAAGGATTATCCCCAGAACAATGTCGCCGATGATCAGACCAACAAATGGATGCTATTCGGATCTGAAGGGACGAAGCTGAAGTTGAAGAAGGTCCAGGAAACTGCTGTGAAAACCAGCAACTCTTTTTCCTTGTTATCGGACGAATGTGAAGACATCCCAGCGAAGACCATCTCTACAAAGACCGTCGAGAACGTCATGCACACCGCCAGTGGAGGTAAGAACATTGTTTTAGTTGGGGACAGTCAGATTAGGTTTATGGATAGGGAATTTTGTCTTAAGGATAAGAATAGGAGGCAGAGGGTGTGTTATCCTGGGGCTGGGATGAAGGATATTGTTAGCCTTCTGGACGACATCATGAGAGGTAATGGGAGCAATCCCATTATCTGTCTCAGTGCTTGAGGCAACGATGTTGGCAGGCGTAGGAGTGAGGAGCGGATTAGCAGCTAAAGGTCCGCAATAGACAGAATTAGGAAGAAGGGTGGGAACCCTGTCATATGTGGTATTTTGCCAAGGAGAGGAGTTGGAAATGAATGGTTGTCCAGGGCAATTGGTGTCAATTGCTGGCTGGACAAATACTGTAAGGAAAATGCAGTAAAATTCATTGACAACTGGAACCTCTTCTATGGCAGAATGACATGTATGCCAGTGAAGAGGCGCGGCCAGGAGCCGTGATTCGACCCCTACAACCACAACTATGTGAGTACACACACATACACAGACACACAAACAGACAACCAGACGCTCACACACACACAAACACACACACATACACACATACACACACAAACACACACATACACACATACACACACACACACCAGGCTGCAGGGCTGGTCCAGAAACCGGCTCCTTGAGTTCAACCCCACCTAGAGCAAATTCATGAAGATTAGGGAAGGGTAAAGAAGACTGCAGACTGAGTACAGTCTAGGGGGCCAGAGACTACAAACCTCTCTCAAGGAAAAGGATCTTGGGGAGAGTATAACACCGGGCACATCTTCTGAGACGCACATCAACCAAATAACTGCTGCAGCATACGGGCGCCTAGCAAACCTAAGGATAGCATTCCGACATCTCAATAAGGAATCGTTCAGGACCCTGTACACTGTGTACGTTAGGCCTATATTGGGGTATGTAGCACCGGTTGGGAACCCACACCTATCCAAGCACTTAAGGAAATTAGAGAAAGTGCTAAGGTTTGCAACAAGACTAGTCCCGGAGCTAAGAGGCAAATTGACCTGACCACACTGAAGGACAGAAGAGATAGGGGGGGATATGATAATGACATTTAAAATTTTGAGAGGAATCGAAAAGGTGGACAGAGACAGGATGTTCCAGAGATGGGACACAGCAACAAGGGGTCACAATTGGAAGCTGAAGACTCGGATGAATCAAAGGGATGTTAGGAGGTATTTCTTAGTCACAGAGTGGTCAGGAAATGTAGTCTGGGAAGTGATATAGTGAGGCAGGATCCATACATAGATTTAAGAAGAGGTATGATAAAGCTCATGGAGCAGGAAGAGTGACCTAGTAGCGACCAGTGAAGGGGCGAGGCCAAGAGCTGTGACTAGACCCCTGCAACCACGACTAGGTGAGTAAACAACACACACACACACACACACACACACACAACTTCAAATGGTTAATTATACACATTCCCATCACTCAAGTAATAATTAATAGGAGGAACCCAGAAGCTGGCGCTCTATCTTCCCAGAAATCATCGTACAAGTGGCCACACGTCACTGAGTCCCACATTGCTCAGCTATCTTGGGCAGCACCACCTTACACTGATTTGTTTCACCAGGACTGTAACAAGCGTGTCCACGCTTTCTATCACTCTTGATATGTATACACTGAGAGCAACAATGTATGCACGCGAAAGTATACATCTCGGAGTTTACTTTTATATGCTGTGCGAATGTACGAAAGTATAGTGGTACCAACACTCTTATTAGATACGTTTAGATTTAGAAAGGATATAGGAAAGTATTGGTTTGGAAATAGGGTAGTTGATGAGTGGAACAGTCTGCCTAGTAGGGTTATTGAAGCTAGGACCTTGGGTAGTTTTAAATTTAGGTTGGATAAATTCATGAGTGAGAGGGGTTGGATTTGAGTGGGAATTACACATGAGTAAATAGAATTATCAAAGTTTATTTCTTGGGTAGAATTTAAGATTGGGTTGAACAAATATCTTGTTAGTGGGATGGAATGTGAAGAACCTGCCTAGTATGGGCCAACAGGCCTGTTGCAGTGTTCCTCCTTTCTTATGTTCTAATATGGGTGTGAAGCATGGGTTGCAAATGCTGCAGCGAGGAGGCGGCTGGAGGCAGTGGAGATGTCCTGTCTAAGGGCAATGTGTGGTGTAAATATTATGCAGAAAATTCGGAATGTGGAAATTAGGAGGAGGTGTGGAGTTACTAAAAGTATTAGTCAGAGGGCTGAAGAGTGGTTGTTGAGGTGGTTTGGTCATTTAGAGAGAATGGATCAAGGTAGAATGACTTGGAGAGCGTATAAATCTGTAGGGGAAGGAAGGCGGGGTAGAGGTCGTCCTCGAAAAGGTTGGAGGAAGGGGGTAAAGGAGGTTTTGTGGGCGAGGGGCTTGGACTTCCAGCAAGCATGTGTGAGTGTGTTAGACAGGGGTGAATGGAGACGAATGGTTTTTGGGACCTGACGAGCTGTTGGAGTGTGAGCAGGGTAACATTTTGTGAAGGGATTCAGGGAAACCAGTTAATTGATTTAGTTGGACTTAAGTTCTGGAAATGGGAAGTACAATGCCTGCACTTTAAAGGAGGGGTCTGGGATAGTGACAGCTGGGAGGGACTTATTCTTAGTTGTCGTATCTGAGCGCCTCTGCAAAGACAGTGATTATGTATGAGTGAGGTGAAAGTGTTGAATGATGATGAAAGTATTTTCTTTTTTGGGATTTTCTTTCTTTTTGGGTCACGCTGCCTCGGTGGGAGACGGCCGACTTGTTGAAATATATATATATATATATATATATATATATATATATATATATATATATATATATATATATATATATATATATATATATATATATAATTTTCTAGGTAGTAGGTTGCAGACAGCAGCCCAGGAGGTACTACTGTCCTGCCAAGTGAGTGTAAACGAAAGCCTGTAATTGTTTTACATGATGGTAGGATTGCTGGTGTCTTTTTCTGTCACATAAACATGCAAGATTTCAGGTACGTCTTGTAACTTCTACTTACACTTAGGTCACACTACACATGCATGTACAAGCATATATATACACACCCCTTTGGGTTTTCTTATATTTTCTTACTAGTTCTTGTTCTTATTTATTTCCGCTTATCTCCATGGGGAAGTGGAACAGAATTCTTCCTCCTTAAGCCATACGTGTCGTAAGAGGCGATTAAAATGCCAGGAACAAGCGGCTAGTAACGCCTTCTCCTGTATATATTACTAAATTTCAAAGGAGAAACTGTCGTTTTTATTTTTGGGCCACCCCGCCTAGGTGGGATACGGCCGGTGTGTTGAAAGAAAGAAGAAATATTTATATATTATTTATATTGCATGTGTGCGTGTGGGGGAGAGTCGAGGGGAAATTCAATTGTATGGCTCCATTTTTTGGAGGGGCTTCCCTTCCGTAGATTTTCTTTCGAAAAAACCGTCCTCCTTTATGGAGAACTTTGGTAGCCTCCACTGCGTGTGGCTTCACGGTACCTGCTTGGAAAACGTGACCACCGTCCCCTCCCTACCTCACCAGTCCGCCCTCCACCCACTCCTAGCCTGCCACCTCGCCCGTCCCCAGCCTCTCACTCCAGCAGCCTATCCAGGGTGGTAGGTTCTTGAAGCATGGAGGTGAATGGGAAGTGGCAGCCTTCCTCAGGGTCTTGGAGGTCTAACTCGGAGGTGGCACTTATAGGTCGTTGTCAGATGTGTATCCATGAGTGGGGTGTGCACCATCCATGATCACCCATTCATCTGATTGCTACTACCACTGCCCACGTAAATTATTTCAGTGAATGGGGCTGTCAGCCACCCATCCCTCTGTTTTATGAGGCACCTTGAAGGCTCAACTCCATCCCACTCTTCCAAAGAGGACATCGACCCCCTAGATCAACCTCCAGCTCCCATGGGGTGTTGCCTAAACTCCACTACTCAACCCCAGCGGCTCCCTTTCCCTGGGTGCCTCAGCTCCTACTAAAGAGCTTTGGCTACCTGTCACTAGGGTGTTGCCTCAACTCACACTACTCAAGCCCAGCTTTGGCTACCTGTCACTAGGGTGTTGCCTCAGCTCACTATCAAATTTGGGCTCCTGTCCTGGGTTGCCTCAGCTCCACTATCAAAATTTGGGCTCCTTGGTTGTGCACTCACTCTCCTATCAAGGACACGGCTCCTGTCATTTGGGGGTGTTCTCAACCCCACACTACTCAAGCCCAGCTTTGGCTACCTGTCATTTGGGGTTGGGTGTTGCCTCACTCCTCCCTTTGATTCCTTTTAAAGGGTTTGCAAAGCTTTTGCATTTGAACCTCTAACTAAAGGATTCATGTGTTTTTGGGTGATTATAAATTATCTTGTCTCTGACATTGCAGCCTCACTGAAGATGTTTAGACTGCTATAACTTCACACTGAAATATGAAAAATTTTTTTTTTTTTTTTTTTTTTTTTTTTTTTTTTTTTTTTTTTTTTTTTTTTTTTTTTTTTTTTTTTTTTTTTTTTTTTTTTTTGGGGGGGGGGGGGGGGGGGGGGGGGGGGGGGGGGGGGGGGGGGGGGGGGGGGGGGGGGGGGGGGGGGGTGATAGAGGCTAGGACCTTGGGTGGTTTTAAAAAGGGGTGGACAAATATGAGTGGAGGCTGGGTTTAAATTAGTGTCGTGGTACAGGAGTAAATTCTTAGGAAATTGGTGGTTTGATAAGGACCTGCCTTTTGGGCCAGGGGCACTGAGTGTTCCTCCATTCTTATGTTCTTATGAAAGTTTTCTTTTTCAGGCCCCCCCCCTGCCTTGGTGGGAATCAGCCCGATGTGTTAATAAAAAAAAATATTTTGGGGTCGATGAACAATTTGAAACTTCATGAAGGTGTCGATTAGCTAAAAGAGTTTGGGAGGTCTGGTGTAGTGGGGTTGTTAACTTGGGAAAGTTTTGGGAGGTCTGGTGTAGTGGAAGTTGTTAACGGCGGAGAGTTTGGGAGGTCTGGTATAGTGAGTTAAAATCCCTACTATCACTACGTTATTGTGCCTAGAAGCCCTAACAATTTCGTCCCAAAGAAGTCTCCCTCTATCGTGATCCAAGCCTGGAGGTCGGTATATTACACCTAGAATCAGTTTTTCTTGACCTTCTAGAAACTCTACCCAAACAGATTCTGTTAATGATCCATCTATTTTTATGCCTGTTTTTATGCAGCAATTTATATTTTCTCGTACATACAATGCAACTCCACCCCTTTCCCATTATATCTATCTACATGGAACAACTTAAACCCCTGAATATGACACTCAGCAATCATATCCCGACTCTTGGTATTATACCATGTTTCAGTTATTGCAATGACATCAAAGTTCCCAGCACATGCTATCAAACGTAATTCGTTAATTTTATTTCTGGCGCTTCGACAGTTAGTATAAAATACATTGATATGTATCTTCTTGTGAACCTTTTTCAGCTTTTGTTTTACACAATTTCTGTTACTATCATTACACTGTGTCACTCGATTACTGTTATTGTTATGATTTATGATATCAAAGCCTGAATCAATATTTTGGCCCTCATTATTTACCATTCCTAAACCCATACCTCTAACTAATCCTAGTTTAAAGCCCTAACAACATCCTCAACTGAGCTAGCGAGAAATCCTACACCTTCTCTGGATAAGTGAACCCCATCCCTGGCATACATGTCATTTCGGCCATAGAAGTGGTCCCAGTTGTCAATGAATGGGACTGCACTATCCTTACAGTGTTTGTCCAGCCAGCAATTTATACCAATCGCTCTGGACAGCCATTCATTTCCAACACCCCTTCTTGGCAAAATGCCACATATAACAGGGCTCCTCCCTTCTTCCTAATGATGTCTATTGCTGCCTTATACCTACTAACTAAATCCTCACTTCTACGCTTGGATACATCATTGCCTCCAGCACTGAGGCAGATAATAGGATTGATCCCATTACCATGCATGATGTTGTCAAGCCGGCTAACAATGTCTTCCATCCCAGCCCCAGGAAAGCAAACCCTCTGTCTCCTACTCCTATCTGTCAAGCAGAAGGCCCTATCCATATATCTAACTTGGCTATCCCCAACAACAACAATGTTTTTACCTTCCTTGGTACAGTTCGTCGTGACGTTCCCAGTAGTCGACTCACATTCGTCTGGTAGCACAGAAAAGGAGTTCGAAGTTTCCACAGCAGTCTCTTTCTTCTTCGTCGTTACTACCTCTCCATTCGTCTTCTTGATCTTCAACTTCGTCCCATGCTGTCCGGCCACTGCCCAGGTTCCCTTCTTGACCTGAGGACTCACAACAGGAGGACTACTACGAATCCTCTTGTTTTCCTCCGTCAATCGCCTTATCTCAAGCTTCGCTACCCTCAATTCCTCCTTAAGCTGCTGGTAAAGTTGCTCAATAGGGGGCATCTTGATTCAGTCCACAGGGAGTACACTAGACACGTCTTCACTGAGCTAAGAACAGGTCACCACTCAAAGAACAGGTCACCACTGACTAAGAACAGGTCACCAGGTTCTTATGAGTCTACCTGGAGGGCATTCCGGGGATCGACGTCCTCGCGGCACGGTCTATGACCAGGCCTCCCGGTGGATCAGGGCCTGATCAACGAGGCTGTTACTGCTGGCTGCACGTAGACCAACGTACGAACCACAGCCCGGCTGATCTGGCACTGACTTTAGGTATCTGTCCAGCTCCCTCTTGAAGACAAAAAGAGGTCCACTGGTAATGCCCCTAATGGCTGGTGGGAGGCTGTTGAACAGTCTTGGGCCCCGGACAATATGAAGTTCAATGATGAGAAATTTCAATTACTCAGATATGGAAAACGTGAAGAAATTAAAATCTCATCGGAGTACAAAACAAATTCCAACCACACAATAGAGCGAAAAACTAATGTCAAAGACCTGGGAGTGATCATGTCAGAGGATCTCACCTTCAAGGACCATAACACCGTAGCAATCGCATCTGCTAGAAAAATGACAGGATGGATAATGAGAACCTTCAAAACCAGGGATGCCAAGCCCATGTTGACACTTTTCAGGTCGCTTGTTCTATCTAGGCTGGAATATTGCTGCACACTAACTGCACCTTTCAAGGCGGGTGAAATTGCTGACCTTGAAAATGTACAGAGAACCTTCACCGCACGCATAACTGCGATAAACCACCTCAATTACTGGGAACGCTTGAAGTTCCTAAACCTGTACTCCCTAGAACGCAGGCGGGAGAGATACATTGTTATATACACGTGGAAAATTCTCGAGGGATTAGTAACAAACTTGCACACGCGAATCACTCCCTACGAAAGCAAAAGACTCGGCAGGCGATGTAACATCCCCCCAATGAAAAGCAGGGGTGCCACTAGCACGTTGAGGGACAACACAATAAGTGTCAGGGGCCCAAGACTGTTCAACTGCCTCCCAGCATACATCAGGGGGATTACCAACAAACCCCTGGCTGTCTTCAAGCAGGCACTATACAGGCACCTAAAGTCGGTACCTGACCAGCTAGGCTGTGGTTCGTACGTTGGACTGCGTGCGGCCAGCAGTAACAGCCTGGTTGATCAGGCTCTGATCCAACATGAGGCCTGGTCACAGACCGGGCCGCAGGGGCGTTGACCCCTGGAACTCTCTCCAGGTATACTCCAGGTATACCAGTGGCGCCCCTACTCTACACAACACCCGGGCCACCTAGCTTATAAAAATTGAGAATAACTTACATATACGTGAACAAGATTAATGTTTTCTGAGAAGCTGGATAGCTTTATTTACAGGTATAAATCAGCAGATTCGAACACCGAACAAAACTGTCTCACACTAGCGTCAGTATGTTGCTGTGAGAGACCACCTTTATATAAGTCTGTATATATCTCTGAGAGAACACTTGTCTGTATGAGTGTGTGAGACCACGTGTGTGTGTACTCACCTACTTGTACTAATTGTGGTTGCAGGGGTCGAGACTCAGCTCCTGGCCCCGCCTCTTCAATGACCGCTACTAGGTCCTCTCTCTCCATGCTCCATGAGCTTTATCATACCTCGTCTTAAAGCTATGTATAGTTGCTGCCTCCTCTACATCACTTGCTAGACTATTCCACTTCCTGACAACTCTATGACTGAAGAAATACTTCCTAACATCCCTTTGACTCGTCTGAGTCTTCAACTTCCAATTGTGACCCCTTGTTTCTGTGTTCCACCTTTCGAACATCCTGTCTCTGTCCCCCTTATCTAGTCCACGTAGTATTTTGTATGTTGTTATCATGTCTCCCCTAACCCTCCTGTCCTCCAGTGTCGTCAGGCCGATTTCCCTTAACCTTTCTTCATAGGATATTCCCCTTAGCTCCTGAACTAACCTTGTTGCAAACCTTTTCACTTTCTCTAATTTCTTGACGTGCTTGACCAGGTGTGGGTTGCAAACTGTGTTGCATACTCCAGTATGGGCCTGACGTACACAGTGTACAGTGTCTTGAACGATTCCTTACTAAGGTATCGGAACGCTATTCTCAGGTTTGCCAGGCGCCCATATGCTGCACCAGTTATCTGGTTGATGTGTGCTTCCGGAGACGTGCTCGGTGTTATACTCACCCCAAGATCCTTCTCCTTGAGTGAGGTTTGCAGTCTTTGGCCACCTAGCCTATACTCTGTTTGCGGTCTTCTTTGCCCTTTCCCGATCTTCATGACTTTGCATTTGGTGGGGTTAAATTCGAGAAGCCAGTTGCTGGACCACGTGTCCAGCCTGTCCAGGTCTCTTTGTAGTCCTGACTGATCCTCATCTGATTTAATTCTCCTCATTAACTTCACATCATCTGCGAACAGGGACACTTCTGAGTCTATCCCTTCCATCATGTTATTCACATATACCAAAAATAGCACTGGTCCTAGTACTGACCCCTGTGGGACTCCGCTCGTCACAGGCGCCCACTGTGATACCTCTTCACGTACCATGACTCGTTGTTACCTCCCTGTCAGGTATTCTCTGATCCATTGCAGTGCCCTTCCTGTTATACACGCCTGATTCTCTAGCTTCTGCACTAATCTCTTGTCAGGAACTGTGTCGAAGGCCTTCTTACAGTCCAAGAAAATGCAATCAATCCCGAAACCCTCTCCAGGTAAACTCTCCAGGTAATCCTACCATCATGTAAAACAATTACAGGTTTCCGTTCACACTTACTTGTCAGGACGGTAGTACCTCCCTGGGAGGTTGCTGTCTACAAACCTACTACCTAGGATTATTATTATTAATAACCTGAGGATAGGTTCTATGTCAGGCGACAATTAGTTAGGTCTATGAGAAGGAACGTCAAGTGTCAGGCTAAGTATGTCTTACTTGTTGTTATATTAGTGATTTTAGCAACAATGTAAGATAAATAATGACTTATTTCCTTCCTTAGCTGGGAATGGTATGTAAACACCGACGAAGTGTTGAGGGTGACTAAGATTCAGTGAATACCTTCATCAACTTCAATGTTTCGACCAGACAGGAACTTGAACTGACTGGATAAATTTATAAATTGATCCAGTATTGAGAAAATTTAATATTCAGAACACTCTTACGAACCATTTAATTCCGAATACAGAGTTTCTATACTGTACATAGAACACCTTGTGCAACATTTGGGTATCTTAATTCTGGAAACGTTTCGCCAGCCAGTGGCTTTTTCAGTCCATTGCAGAGAAAGGTGGAAGATGAGGAGGAGTTTGAGGTAATCAGTCCCTCAGCCTACATCTAAATGTTGCATAAGTCTCTCATTTATCAACTTGTCGGTTTCTAAACAATTTATCCAAATGACTGGATAAAACCTTTGCCTGGGCGAAACGTTGTACACGCTGAAGGTATCAGCTGAATCTCGCTGTCATTTCCGGCAGTCTTCTCTAGTTACAGACCCACTGGATCCGTCAAGTTTTAAAACCATTGTACCACACTGGAGAAAGCTCTAGGTGCTTCTCTCTCTTTCCCAACAACGTTAAATTTCCATAGTGTGATGGTGTGCAATACCGAGAGTTCACCAAATAAACGCATTTAGGAGAGGAATCTTATGACGACGTTTCGATCTGTCCTGGACTGAAACGTAGTCACAGTAACAGCCTGGTAGATCAGGCCCTGATCCACTGCGAGGCCTGGCCACGGACCGGGGCGCGGGGGCGTTGACCCCCTGAAACCCCCCTCCAGGTATGTATACTCCAAATATACATTGTCAGGTCACATTCATGACCGGATACAATGTTGCAAGATGGACCGAAACGTCGTCATAAAGCAGTGTTAAGTGAGAGCTTTAAGTGAATGCTCCAGACATTGTATTGCTGAAAAGAACTCTTATCATACCTAAGTGGCGCTCACAACCCGGCACCTGTCTGTCTTATCATACCACCCTGTCTATCGCATACTACCATCCCAGCTATCGTATACTACCATCCCAGCTATCGTATACTACCATCCCAGCTATCGTATACTACCATCCCAGTTATCGTATACTACCATGCCAGCTCGATCTTATAACGTATTACTCGCTACGTATCACATCCCAGCTACGTATACTACCATCCCAGCCTATCATACTCAGCTACCCATCCCAGCTGATCCCCAGTTGTATACTACCAATATCAGCTAAGTATACTACCATCCCTAGCTAATGCGATACTACATCCAGCTAACGTATACTACCATCCCAGCTAACGTATACTACCACCCGCTAAGTATACTATATCCCAGCTAACGTATACTACCATCCCAGCTACGTATACTACCATCCCAGCTAACGTATATCTATCCACAGTAACCACCAGCTAACGTATACTACCATCCCAGCTAACGTATACTACATCCCAGCTATCGTATACTACCATCCCAGCTAACGTATACTACCATCCCAGCTAACGTATACTACCATCCCAGCTATCGTATACTACCATCCCAGCTAACGTATACTACCATCCCAGCTAACGTATACTACCATCCCAGCTAACGTATACTACCATCCCAGCTAACGTATACTACCATCCCAGCTAACGTATACTACCATCCCAGCTATCGTATACTACCATCCCAGCTATCGTATACTACCATCCCAGCTAACGTATACTACCATCCCAGCTAACGTATACTACCATCCCAGCTAACGTATACTACCATCCCAGCTATCGTATACTACCATCCCAGCTATCGTATACTACCATCCCAGCTATCGTATACTACCATCCCAGCTAACGTATACTACCATCCCAGCTAACGTATACTACCATCCCAGCTATCGTATACTACCATCCCAGCTAACGTATACTACATCCCAGCTAACGTATACTACCATCCCAGCTACGTATACTACCATCCCAGCTACGTATACTACCACCCAGTCTATCGTATACTACCATCCCAGCTATCGTATACTACCACCCCAGCTAACGTATACAATCATCCCAGCTATCGTATACTACAACCCCAGCTAACGTATACTATCATCCCAGCTATCGTATACTATCATCCCAGCTATCGTATACTATCATCCCAGCTATCGTATACTACCACCCCAGCTAACGTATACTACAATCCCAGCTATCGTATACTATCATCCTAGCTATCGTATACTATCATCCCAGCTATCGTATACTACACACCCAGCTAACGTCTACACACCCACTATCGTAACTACCAAGTATCCATCCACGTCTACTATACACTACCTAACGTATCACATCCATGTTCCTACACGCTAAGTACTACCACGTCTCCACACTACTCTAAGTAACTACCACCCTGCTCTACAAGCACTATACTACATCAGTCCACGTGCTACTACACTAGCTAAGATATACATCCACCCTGTGCTCCTACACAGACTAAGATAACACAGTCCACCCTGGCTCCCTACACTAGCCTAAGATACAATCCACCCTGTCTCTACACTATCACTAAGATAACACAGTCCACCCTGTGTCCCTACACTAGCCCTAAGATAACAATCCACCCTGTGCTCCTACACTAGCCTAAGATAAACAGTCCACCCTGTGCTCCCTACACTAGCACTAAGATAACACAGTCCACCCTGTGCTCCCTACACTAGCCTAAGATAACACAGTCCACCCTGTGCTCCTACACTAGCACTAAGATAACACAGTCCACCCTTGCTCCCTACACTAGCCTAAGATAACACAGTCCACCCTGTGCTCCTACACTAGACTAAGATAACACAGTCCACCCTGTGCTCCCTACACTAGCCTAAGATAACACAGTCCACCCTGTGCTCCTACACTAGCACTAAGATAACACAGTCCACCCTGTGCTCCCTACACTAGCCTAAGATAACACAGTCCACCCTGTGCTCCCTACACTAGCTCTAAGATAACACAGTCCACCCTGTGCTCCCTACACTAGCACTAAGATAACACAGTCCACCCTGTGTCCCTACACTAGCACTAAGATAACACAGTCCACCCTGTGCTCCCTACACTAGCCCTAAGATAACACAGTCCACCCTGTGCTCCCTACACTAGCCCTAAGATAACAATCCACCCTGTGCTCCCTACACTAGCACTAAGATAACACAGTCCACCCTGTGCTCCCTACACTAGCCTAAGATAACACAGTCCACCCTGTGCTCCCTACACTAGCTCTAAGATAACACAGTCCACCCTGTGCTCCCTACACTAGCACTAAGATAACACAGTCCACCCTGTGCTCCCTACACTAGCTCTAAGATAACACAGTCCACCCTGTGCTCCCTACACTAGCACTAAGATAACACAGTCCACCCTGTGCTCCCTACACTAGCACTAAGATAACACAGTCCACCCTGTGCTCCCTACACTAGCACTAAGATAACACAGTCCACCCTGTGCTCCCTACATAGCCTAAGATAACACAGTCCACCCTGTGCTCCCTACACTAGCACTAAGATAACACAGTCCACCCTGTGCTCCCTACCTACACTAAGATAACACAGTCCACCCTGTGCTCCCTACAGTTGCACTAAGATAACACAGTCCACCCTGTGCTCCCTACACTAGCACTAAGATAACACAGTCCACGCTGTGCTCCCTACACTAGCTCTAAGATAACACAGTCCACGCTGTGCTCCCTACACTAGCACTAAGATAACACAGTCCACGCTGTGCTCCCTACAGTAGCACTAAGATAACATAGTCCACCCTGTGCTCCCTACAGTAGCACGTGTATTAGAACGTAGAGAAATATTAATACTTAATAACCATCAAGGACATAAGGTATAATGTAGGTGTTTATATCAAACATGAAGTCAGCAGTATTGAAATTATTCACCACGTTACCTACACACTGACAGCTAAAACACTGACAGCTGAAACACTCATCTAATGCACTGACAGCTAACACACTAACATCTAATGCACTGACAGCTAACACACTAACATCTAATACATAGACAGCTAAAACAATGACGTCTCATACGCTGACAGCTAAAACACTGGCAGCTAAAACACTGACACCTAAATTAATGACAGCTAACACACTGAGAGTTAAAACACTAACTGATGTCTATACACTGACAGCTAACACTGATAGCTAAAACACTGACTGATGTTTAATACACTGACGCTAACACACTGACAGATAAAACACTGTCAGCTTGTACATGGATGCTATATAATACAGACAAGATGACTGATTACCTCGTCTTTTGTATATAGTTTTGGTCTTCCCATTATGACCTTGTTTGTATTGATAGTCACTGGTGGGCGAAACGTCTACAAATAAAGACACCCAGATGTTGCACATGTGTCTAATTCTTCACACTGTCAGCTTACACCGTGACAGCTAAGATACTGTCAGCTTACACAGTGACAGCTAAGACACTGTCAGCTTACAGAGTGACAGCTCACACACTGTCAGCTTACACAATGACAGCTAACACACTGTCAGCTTATACAGTGACAGCTAACACGCTGTCAGCTTATACAGTGACAGCTAACACGCTGTCAGCTTACACAGTGACAACTAACAAACTGTCAGCTTACACAATGACAGCTATCACACTGTCAGCTAACACAATGACAGCTAACACACTGTCAGCTTACACAATGACAGCTTACACACTGTCAGCTACATATGTCTTTTAGTGGGTCACAGACAGCTATATAATGTTCACTGAGGACGAATGTTAGTTATTCCGTATTGGAAAAATTAAGGAAATAAAAACTTGAACGAAGTATAAAGCAAACTTGGGAGTGATAATGTTAGTGATCTCGCTTTCAACGATCACAACAATGTCATTATCACGGCCGAGAAGAAAATGATAAGGATGGATAACGAGAACCTTCAAAACAATTGAGGTAAGCTAGTGATGGTCCTCTTTACATGAATTATTCCCCCATTAACGCAGACGAAACTGTACATCTAGAGAATGTACATAAAACCTCCACTGCAAGTATAAACTCGGTAAAGCACTTAAATTTCTGGGAACGTTTGAAGTCCCTTGACCTGTACACCTTGGAACTTAGGTGAGAAAGATACAACATAATTTACATCTGGAAAGTAGTAGTGGGATTGGTTCCAAATCTTCACACCGAAATCCTTCCCTACGAAAGAAAGAGGCTCGGCAGACGGTGCAATAAACCCCTAAAGAAAAGAAAGGAAGCCATGAGTACAATAAAAGATAGCATAATAAGTGTAAGGAGCCCAAGACTTTCCAACATCCTCCCTTTATACATAAGGCAGATAACTAACAGGCCCTTTGCCGTCTTCAAGAGGAAATTGATAAGTTCCTCAAGTCTGTCCATGATCAACCGGGCTGTTTTGTATACGATAGATTGCGTGCGGCCAACAGTAACAGCCTGGTTGATTAAGCCTTGAACCACCAGGAGGCCTAGTCTGAGACTGGGCCGAGGGGACATTGACCTCAGTAACATCGTTCAAGTATCAGTGTAACTACACAATGACAGCTAAAACACAGCTACACAGAGCTAGCACACAGCTAGCACACAGCTACATACAGCTAGCACACAGCTAGCACACAGCTAGCACACAGCTACATACAGCTATCACACAGCTAGCACACAGCTACATACAGCTAGCACACAACTAGCACACAGCTACATACAGCTAGCACACAGCTAGCACATACATACAGCTAGCACACAACTAGCACACAGCTAGCACACAGCTAGCACACAGCTAGCACACAGCTACATACAGCTAGCACACAACTAGCACACAGCTACACAGAGCTAGCACACAGCTAGCACACAGCTAGCACACAGCTAGCACACAGTTATACGCAGCAACAAAGTAACATTTTCTTTTAAATTGGTCACTGATGTTCAGTTGAACATCAATTTCCAGAAACACTTGTTAATAATATATTTCATAATAACTGATGAACCTTTCCTAGCTTTGTACATTTGTGAGCGACCATAACGGCCAGATAACTGTCATTTACCTGTAAAGACAATAAGAAATTATTTTCATTTTCTGAAATTTTTTTTTTTGGGGTGGGGTGGAGGGGGGGGGGGTGAATAATGTTGTGGAGAAAATTCTCCAAAGGAGGGGGGTATGCGCCCTTACTACCCTTGTTAAGGGCCCTCACCCTTTCCTCCCTTAGGAAAGGGCCAGAGGAGGCGCGTCTGGCTGAGAAAAACAATTTAATTCAAGCCAGATGTACTGACAACAGTGTGTCACAAATTGTGCTGACCACAGCACCACGAGGCACCTCGTGGCTGCACGAGGCACGAGGCACGAGGCTGCACAAGGCAGCACGAGGCGATCAGATTGAATTTGGCCACCGCAAGAACGGGTCATACGACACGAGGGGTCAAGCGGCGCGAAGCGACGTAACTCAACATAGACATTAGTCGTACGCGTCCGTTATTTTAATTTAATCTCCACTAACGTCAGGAAATAAGATAAGAACTCTGTTCCAGCGCGTTTAGTGAATAACATCAACATTGCAGTATATTCAGAAGTGTGCACAGCTTCTTACTGCAAAAAGACAAACGTAGAGACAATCGCAAGTGAATTCCATCGAAACAAGACGGTGACTTCAGCGGCATTCTACAATCAAGACAGCATTTCCGCCGTATATGGTGGAGCCAACACCATCGCTCAAAGTTACAAGAGCAAGGTATGTTTTGTTTTCTTGTCAAACCGGGGACTGCACAGTTCTTGTAGTCAAGAACATCAAAATTTACCTATTGACGGCGGTTATGCGTGGACTTTTAAGTCCAACCACGTGAGTAAAACGCCTTTCAGTCCATCTAAGACTGAAATATGGACATATGCTCCTTTGGGGCAATAACTCACAGATTGATGTTTATCTTACAGCCCTGTGGAGTGTGAAGCAATAGATTTTCCTCTGCAGGAGTCGGGGATGGCTGCGACTTCTTGGAATCATCAATAAGCTAAGTTTAACAGTCTATTATATCGTAGGAAAGAGCATCCTCCACAAATGTAGAAAATTGAAAATATATAAGTGAATAGCGTGGGTTGACCCGTATACGACGTGTTGTTTTCTGATCGTTGTGACGTGATATACACGTCACCCACAGCCACCTGTTTGCAGGTGAACCCGACTCCATTTGCGTGGTTTGTAGCGGGTAACTTCCCGTGGAATACATTTCGACTGAGGCGTTTTCGCTTTTTAGGCGGGTTTTATAATTGCCAGGGTGGCTGTAGGGATCTCGGGGAACTTTCAGGACAGTCTTTTGGACATTGACGGCTTTGAGATTTTTAGCTGCTGCTGCTGCTGCTTAGTTGACCTTGGTATGATAGTGTTTATTTATGTAGTGATTTTTTAAGTGATGGTAGTTTTTATTGTGTTTAATTTATCTTTGTTTTTCTTGTGTTGTATTTGTTTTTTTTGTTTTTTGCCGAAAATTCTAGACGATGGACACAGTCAAAGAATTTTTTAAATTTAAAAACTATCTCTCTCTCTCAATAATTATATTAAAGAGGGCTGAGATACGGCTCATGGTCCTACTAGTCCCATAGCTGTGTTTGGGCTCCAGTTTCTGGTCTCGCTCCTGACCCAGCTTTGTAAGAGAGGCTTCAGCTGTAACTCCAAGATCAGCTTCCCACCCCAGCTTGAGAGTGTTGAGCTCCAGCGCCAGGGCCTGCTAATCATTTCACCTCCCGCACCACTATACTATGACTTCTCCCACTCTCTCACTCGCATATAAGACGCACGATATTTGCAAGCAGTTGTAACGTGACGTTGGTAAACAACTGCTAAAGCGTAACACAAAGTCTACCCCTAACCCTCACATTGAGCATATAAGACGCAGGCTGATTGTCCAAGACTTTTTGTGGGAAAAAAGCGCGCCTTATATGCTGGAAAATACGGTACGTCAGTGCATGTGTGAAATAATAATTCTTGTCATTAGTTGTGTGTTTATGTTTCTATAAACGCAATTCAACTGTCCCAAGCCTTGATTCTTTCACTATACCACACACACACACACACACACACACACACACAATAAACACAAAAATACACACAGCACACAAGTACACACCATAAACACAAATTACACAATAGGTCAAGTGTCTATCGACAAGTGTCTCTGACGAGTGGCAGCTAATATCTGTTCTTCCCACACACGTACGTGTCATGTCTCAAAATATTTTCCACTTAGAAATCAATCTTAATTGACATGCTGAGATGCAAACTGAAATGAAAAATATTTGTTCCTTATATATATATATATATATATATATATATATATATATATATATATATATATATACAGGGATTCGAACCGATAACCTAGGGATAGTGAGATGCCAGTTCACCGCTGTGTCAGTCTCGTCAGAGACATGAATCTCCACCAACATATCTGGGACGCCTTGTGTGGGGGTTAGACAACAGCTGTGTGAATTTTCGTATACTATTTCCGCTAATTGCTGATTGTTCAGTAAGGCTGAATTCGATACCTAAAATACGATAACTGAATGCAAGGCTCAGTGTGCCAGACAAGTTAAAAAAGTATCAAGTTATAGCACAGTTGATACAGTACGCTCTTACACAGTTCCCCTGTGTATTGTTAGATGTTTGTTCCTTGTAAATGGGATTCAAAAAGTGTTGACAGTACCCGCTGTCCAGGGTGGAAAGTGTTGACAGTACCCGCTGTCCAGAATGGAAAGTGTTGACAGTACCCGCTGTCCAGGGTGGAAAGTGTTGACAGTACCCGCTGTCCAGGGTGGAAAGTGCTGACAGTACCCGCTGTCCAGGGTGGAAAGTGTTGACAGTACCCGCTGTCCAGGGTGGAAAGTGTTGACAGTACCCGCAGTCCAGATGGAAAGTGTTGACAGTACCCGCTGTCCAGGGTGGAAAGTGTTGACAGTACCCGCTGTCCAGAATGGAAAGTGTTGACAGTACCCGCTGTCCAGGGTGGAAAGTGTTGACAGTACCCGCTGTCCAGGGTGGAGTGTTGACAGTACCCGCTGTCCAGGGTGGAAAGTGTTGACAGTACCCGCTGTCCAGGGTGGAAAGTGTTGACAGTACCCGCTGTCCAGGGTGGAAAGTGTTGACAGTACCCGCTGTCCAGAATGGAAAGTGTTGACAGTACCCGCTGTCCAGAGTGGAAAGTGTTGACAGTACCCGCTGTCCAGATGGAAAGTGTTGACAGTACCCGCTGTCCAGGGTGGAAGTGTTGACAGTACCCGCTGTCCAGGGTGGAAAGGTGTTGATCTGAGTACCCGCTGTCCAGGGTGGAAAGTGTTGACAGTACCCGCTGTCCAGGGTGGAAAGTGTTGACAGTACCCGCTGTCCAGGGTGGAAAGTGTTGACAGTACCCGCTGTCCAGGGTGGAAAGTGTTGACAGTACCCGCTGTCCAGGGTGGAAAGTGTTGACAGTACCCGCTGTCCAGGGTGGAGTGTTGACAGTACCCGTTGTCCAGGGTGGAAAGTGTTGACAGTACCCGCTGTCCAGGGTGGAAAGTGTTGACAGTACCCGCTGTCCAGGGTGGAGTGTTGACAGTACCCGCTGTCCAGGGTGGAAAGTGTTGACAGTACCCGCTGTCCAGGGTGGAGTGTTGACAGTACCCGCTGTCCAGGGTGGAAACAACTTTTTTCAGTCGCATTTACTAAGGAATCAAATCCTATAGAGAAACTTAATAAGAAAGACGACTACTGTGTATCACTCGTCTGAGAACTACAATACATCAACAGCACGTAGGTACTACAATACATCAACAGCACGTAGGTACTGTGAACGCCACCTAATTCTTTATATTTTACCTTGATGATCCACGTCATTTCCACTGCACCTGTGTGTGATCTGCCATATTCCAAAGTAATAACACCCATAAAAACATTAACTTCAAACCTACTGGAATGAAACCTAGCATGGTGTCGTACCAATTGAACTTCGCCCTGAAGTTCCCCCAGCAAGGTGTCGTACCAATTGAACTTCGCCCTGAAGTTCCCACAGCAAGGTGTCGTACCAATTGAACTTCGCCCTGAAGTTCCCCCAGCAAGGTGTCGTACCAACTGAACTTCGCCCTGAAGTTCCCCCAGCAAGGTGTCGTACCAACTGAACTTCGCCCTGAAGTTCCCCCAGCAAGGTGTCGCACCAATTGAACTTCGCCCTGAAGTTCTCCCAGCAAGGTGTCGTACCAATTGAACTTCGCCCTGAAGTTCCCCCAGCAAGGTGTCGCACCAATTGAACTTCGCCCTGAAGTTCCCCCAGCAAGGTGTCGTACCAATTGAACTTCGCCCTGAAGTTCCCCCAGCAAGGTGTCACACCAACTGAACTTCGCCCTGAAGTTCCCCCAGCAAGGTGTCGTACCAGTTGAACTTCGCCCTGAAGTTCCCCAGCAAGGTGTCGCACCAATTGAACTTCGCCCTGAAGTTCCCCAGCAAGGTGTCGCACCAATTGAACTTCGCCCTGAAGTTCCCCAGCAAGGTGTCGCACCAATTGAACTTCGCCCTGAAGTTCCCCAGCAAGGTGTCGTACCAATTGAACTTCGCCCTGAAGTTCCCCAGCAAGGTGTCGCACCAATTGAACTTCGCCCTGAAGTTTCCCCAGCAAGGTGTCGCACCAATTGAACTTCGCCCTGAAGTTCCCCCAGCAAGGTGTCGCACCAATTGAACTTCGACCTGAAGTTCCCCCCAGCAAGGTGTCGCACCAATTGAACTTCGCCCTGAAGTTCCCCCAGCAAGGTGTCGTACCAACTGAACTTTGCCCTGAAGTTCCCCCAGTAAGGTGTCGCACCAACTGAACTTCGCCCTGAAGTTCCCCCAGCAAGGTGTCGTACCAACTGAACTTCGCCCTGAAGTTCCCCCAGCAAGGTGTCGTACCAACTGAACTTCGCCCTGAAGTTCCCCCAGCAAGGTGTCGTACCAACTGAACTTCGATCTGAAGTTCCCCCAGCAAGGTGTCGTACCAACTGAACTTCGCCCTGAAGTTCCCCCAGCAAGGTATCGTACCAACTGAACTTCGCCCTGAAGTTCCCCCAGCAAGGTGTCGTACCAACTGAAATTTTCCCTGAAGTTCCCCCAGCAAGGTGTCGCACCAACTGAACTTCGCCCTGAAGTTCCCCCAGCAAGGTGTCGTACCAACTGAACTTCGCCCTGAAGTTCTCCCAGCAAGGTGTCGTACCAACTGAACTTCGCCCTGAAGTTCCCTCAGCAAGATGTCGTACCAACTGAACTTCGCCCTGAAGTTCCCCCAGCAAGGTGTCGTACCAACTGAACTTCGATCTGAAGTTCCCCAGCAAGGTGTCGTACCAACTGAACTTCGCCCTGAAGTTCCCCAGCAAGGTATCGACCAACTGAACTTCGCCCTGAAGTTCCCCAGCAAGGTGTCGACCAACTGAAATTTTCCCCTGAAGTTCCCCAGCAAGGTGTCGCACCAACTGAACTTCGCCTGAAGTTCCCCAGCAAGGTGTCGACCAACTGAACTTCGCCCTGAAGTTCTCCCAGCAAGGTGTCGTACCAACTGAACTTGCCCTGAAGTTCCCCAGAAGTGTCGCACCAACTGAACTTCGCCCTGAAGTTCCCCAGCAAGGTGTCGTACCAACTGAACTTCGCCCTGAAGTTTCCCCAGCAAGGTGTCGTACCAACTGAACTTCGCCCTGAAGTTCCCCCAGCAAGGTGTCGTACCAACTGAACTTCGCCCTGAAGTTCCCCCAGCAAGGTGTCGTACCAACTGAACTTCGCCCTGAAGTTCCCCCAGCAAGGTGTCGTACCAACTGAACTTCGCCCTGAAGTTCCCCCAGCAAGGTGTCGTACCAACTGAACTTCGCCCTGAAGTTCCCCCATCCAGACCTGACAATACCTTATTTATGATATTCATCATGTGTTATGCAGTATGACAGGATAACCGCCCTGCGTCACAGAGTAAACGTAGCTAGCTAGTTTTTGGAGCAGTCTTGTAACATGGCGTCCAGGCCAGGGAAGAAGGCGATGCTGATATTTCTAGTTAGGTTTAATAACGTGTTAAAACTACCAGAGTGAAGGATGGGTCAGTGAGGTACCTGTGGAGTCTAAGGAAGTGTTAAAACTACCAGAGTGAAGGATGGTCAGTGACGTACCTGTGGAGTCTAAGGAAGTGTTAAAACTACCAGAGTGAAGGATGGTCAGTGACGTACCTGTGGAGTCTAAGGAAGTGTTAAAACTACTAGAGTGAAGGATGGTCAGTGACGTACCTGTGGAGTCTAAGGAAGTGTTAAAACTACCAGAGTGAAGGATGGTCAGTGACGTACCTGTGGAGTCTAAGGAAGTGTTAAAACTACTAGAGTGAAGGATGGGTCAGTGACGTACCTGTGGAGTCTAAGGAAGTGTTAAAACTACTAGAGTGAAGGATGGGTCAGTGACGTACCTGTGGAGTCTAAGGAAGTGTTAAAACTACTAGAGTGAAGGATGGGTCAGTGACGTACCTGTGGAGTCTAAGGAAGTGTTAAAACTACCAGAGTGAAGGATGGGTCAGTGACGTACCTGTGGAGTCTAAGGAAGCGGCCCAACTATCAAATTTATATATTTAATTGATCTTAATTGAAAAGTTTGAGTTGTTCTTATTTCTTTCAAATTCGTAGTGCTATGTTATAGCTTCCTCAGTAACTCGAAAACGAGTATCGTATAAAAAAAAATCCGTTCAATACACGTATGTATTATGTAATAATCGCGAACAAGCTATACAAAATGCAAAACAACTACGTGTCTGCTCGAGGACACACTGATGTGTGTCTAGAGCTATTATTCAACTCCCTCCGTGGTTGTTTTGCATACGTATATATATATATATATATATATATATATATATATATATATATATATATATATATATATATATATATATATATATTATATGTATGTCGTGTCGATTAGGTAAAACTTGCGATTTTGGCTTAAATAGCAACGCTCTTCTTGCCAAATAAGACAAGCGAAAATTTGTGTATGCAATAATTTCGTAAAAATCATTCTGAACCTAACGAAAAAAATATATTTCATTGTGTTTGTTTATTATTAAATTATTGTAAACGTATCTACAATACAATAGTTGGGTTAGGCTAAATTAAATTGCGCTTGTTATAATAAGGTTAGGTAAGTTTTCTAAGGTTCTTTTGGCACAAAATTATTAATTTTTACATTAACATAAATGAAAAAAATATATATCTTTAAACGTAAAAGATAAAATTTTAGAAAAGACTTAATTTTAAATGAATTCTTGCTAATTGACCAATTTTACCTACACATAACACACAGCTACACACACACACACACAGTCATGGTACGTGACGAGGTGTCAGAGTGGGCACCTGTGACGAGTGGGGTTCCACAAGGGTCAGTCCTAGGACCTGTACTGTTTTTGGTATATGTGAATGACATAACGGAAGGGATAGACTCAGAAGTGTCCCTGTTTGCAGATGATGTGAAGTTAATGAGAAGAATTAAATCAGTCGAGGATCAGGCAGGACTACAAAGAGACCTGGACAGGCTACAAGCCTGGTCCAGTAACTGGCTCCTTGAATTTAACCCTGCCAAATGTAAAGTTATGAAGATCGGGGAAGGGCAAAGAAGACCGCAGACAGAGTATAGTCTAGGTGGCCAAAGACTGCAAACCTCACTCAAGGAAAAAGATCTTGGGGTGAGTATAATACCGAGCACATCTCCTGAGGCACACATCAATCAGATAACTGCTGCAGCATACGGGTGGCTGACAAACCTAAGAATAGCGTTCCAAGACTCTGTACACCATATACGTCAGGCCCATACTGGAGTATGCAGCACCAGTTTGGAACCCACACCTGGTCAAGCACGTCAAGAAATTAGAGAAAGTGCAAAGGTTTGCAACAAGACTAGTCCCAGAGCTAAGGGGATTGTCCTACGAAGAAAGGTTAAGGGAAATCGGCCTGACGACACTAGAGGACAGGAGGGTTAGGGGAGATATGATAACGACATATAAAATACTGCGAGGAATAGATAAGGTGGACAGAGACAAGATGTTCCAGAGAGGGGACACAGAAACAAGGCGTCACAATTGGAAGTTGAAGACTCCTATGGGTCAAAGGGATGTTAGGAAGTATTTCTTCAGTCATAGAGTTTTCAGGAAGTGGAATAGCCTAGAAAGCGACATAGTGGAGGCAGGAACCATACCTAGTTTTAAGACTAGGTTTGATAAAGCTCATGGAGCAGGGAGAGAGAGGACCTAGTAGCAATCAGTGAAGAGGCGGGGCAGGAGCTATGAATCGACCCCTGCAACCACAAATAGGTGAGTACAAATAGGTGAGTACACACACACACAGCTATACACACACATGGCATGGCGGCTAGCGCTCTTGCTTCACGCACGGAGGGCCCGGGTTCAATTCCCGGCGGGGACGAAACATTTCGAAGTGTTTCCTTACAACACACACACACACACACACATACAACAGGCCTAGTGTCTAATCGACATGTGCCTAGGACAAAATGGTAACTAACACACAGCTACACACACACACAGCTATACACACACACACACAGCTATACACACACACACACACACACACACACACAGCTACACACACACAGCTACACACACACAGCTACACACACACAGCTATACACACACGCACACACACACACACACACAGCCAAGGCTGCAGTACGAAGGGTGAGTCAAGAGGCTGCCTCAATGTTGAAACCAACTCAGCTCGGTTTTGGTGTTCAACAAGGCTGTGAAGCAGCTGCCCATGCAGCCCGAGTATACATCAACAACATGTCCAATGAAAAAGCCTTGATCAAATTGGACTTTGCCAATGCTTTCAACTCAGTCAGAAGGGATGCTGCTCTCCAAGCAGTTTCTAGGCACTTTCCTTCCCTCTATCCCTTCATAGAATCGTGTTATAGTGTGGCTTCTAAACTATTGTTTGGGGACCATGAAATTGACTCGTGTGAGGATGTGCAACAGGGAGACCCTCTTGCTCCCTTTCTATTCTGTCTGGTCATCAAGGAAGTCACAGAAGCGCTCTCCAGTGAGTTCAATATCTGGTTCTTGGATGATGGTACCCTAGCTGGCACTACAGAATCTCTCCTAGAGGACATCAGGAAAATTAAAGACATGGGAGAGAGCCTGGGCCTATCTTTAAACCCCACCAAATGTGAAATAGTTTCTACCAATCGACAGATGATCCATAACATTAGTGCTGTTTTACCAGGGGCACGAGCCATTGATGCAGCCAACAGCACTCTCCTCGGTGCTCCTCTTGGGCCCAATGCCATCGATCTGGTCCTAGAAAAAAAATCTAAGACACTGGCTGACACCTACATCCTTCACAGTGTCGGGCGACAGGGGGAAGCTGGTGACCACAGGGAGGAATACAAGATCGGCAAGTACAGGGACATAAGCCAACAGTATCAATTTGTCCCAGTGGGATCAGAGACCTTGGGATCATGAGGAAAAAATGCAACACGTTTCCTTAAAGAACTGGGTTCCAGACTCATCGACACCACCAGGGACCCACTTTCATGTTCCAGCGCCTCAGCATGGCCATCCAGAAGGGAAATGCATGCTGCATACCGGGCTTGCGTCCGGCTTCTGAAGAGCTGGAGGAGATTCATAATCTTTGATATATTGTACCAATGTATTCATGTTCATGTTCGTGTTTTCTGTCAATGTATTCTGTCTATTAAAGTACCTATATAATATATATAGGGGGTGGTAGGAGAAGAAAATATTCAAACAGCTCTGGGGAGAACCTTGAGTTTTCCCTGAGGTAAGTTTATTGTACCTCAGGGAAAACTCAAGGTTCTCCCTGGAGCTGTTTGAATATTTTCTTCTCCTACCACTCCCTATATTCTATTATATGTGAACTTTATTAATAGACAGAATACATTGACAGAAAACACAAACATGAATACATTGGTACAATATATCAAAGATTATGAATCTCCTCCAGCTCCTCCAGCCTTTCCCCTCTGGATGGCCACGCTGAGGCGCTGGAACATGGAAGTGGCTGCTCTTGGGTCCCTGGTGGTCTCGATGAGTCTGGAACCCAGTTCTTTAAGGAAACGTGTGACATTTTTTTCCCCATGATCCCAAGGTCTCTGATCCCACTGGGACAAATTGATACTGTTGGCTTATGTCCCTGTACTTGCCGATCTTGTACTCCTCCCTTTGGTCAGCAGCTCCTCCCTGTCGCCCGACACTGTGATGGATGTAGGTGTCAACCAGCGTCGACACACAGGTGTAGTCCCATACTAAGAGCTTGCCATTCTTCCAAGGATAGATTATCCCATCGGGGCGGTTTGCTGGGTTGTGGGTATTGTTGGCTGCTAGTGATGGGGGCTCTCTCTCGGCTGGGCATCCAGCTCTAGCAAGGCTTCTCTTTATGTCTTGCATGCCAGCCCTTGGTTTTGGAACAGTTAAGACCATGTAGACCATACTGGTCGGTTTGCGCATCGCCGCAAATACACGTATATTCCATATGAATTGGGGCAGCAAGGCGGAGAGCCACTGTATATATACATATATAATATATATATATATATATATATATATATATATATATATATATATTATATATATAGCCTAAATTAGGCTTAGGTTGGTAGGTGTATAGAGCTTCTGTGATTTTCAGCTTCGAAAAGTCACTGACTACAATTTTAAAACACAGCTCACTCAGAAGGCATCAAGCAGCGTCTGTCACAGACACTAGAGAAAGCTGCGTCTGTCACAGGCACTAGAGCAAGCAGCATCTGTCACAGACACTAGAGCAAGCAGCATCTGTCATAGACACTAGAGCAAGCAGCATCTGTCACAGACACTAGAGCAAGCAGCATCTGCCACAGACACTAGAGCAAACAGCATCTGCCATAAAGACTAGAGCAAGCAGCTTCTGCCACAGACACTAGAGCAAGCAGCATCTGCCACAGAGGCTAGAGCAAGCAGCATCTGCCACAGAGGCTAGAGCAAGCAGCGTCTGTCACAGACACTAGAGCAAGCAGCATCTGCCACAGAGACTAGAGCAAGCAGCATCTGCCACAGACACTAGAGCAAGCAGCATCTGTCACAGACACTAGAGCAAGCAGCATCTGCCACAGAGACTAGAGCAAGCAGCATCTGCCACAGAGACTAGAACAAGCAGCATCTGCCACAGAAACTAGAGCAAGCAACATCTGCCATAAAGCCTAGAGCAAGCAGCATCTGTCACAGACACTAGAGCAAGCAGCATCTGTCACAGACACTAGAGCAAGCAGCATCTGTCACAGACACTAGAGCAAGCAGCATCTGTCACAGACACTAGAGCAAGCAGCATCTGTCACAGACACTAGAGCAAGCAGCATCTGTCACAGACACTAG
Source organism: Cherax destructor (assembly GCA_009830355.1). NCBI lineage: Eukaryota > Metazoa > Arthropoda > Malacostraca > Decapoda > Parastacidae > Cherax > Cherax destructor. The sequence continues at coordinate 103,288 of WNWK01003369.1, read as the reverse complement.
AGCAAGCAGCATCTGTCACAGACACTAGAGCAAGCAGCATCTGCCACAGACTAGAACAAGCAGCATCTGTCACAGACACTAGAGCAAGCAGCATCTGTCACATACACTAGAGCAAGCAGCATCTGTCACAGACACTAGAGCAAGCAGCATCTGTCACAGAGACTAGAGCAAGCAGCATCTGTCACATAACAAAGGTCACATGTAGACACAGCCGTAACTTGACATTATCTTCCACAACCACGATATAAATAATAGCAAGAACCTCTCGCTGTTCAAACCAACTTGATTAGCTGGTGTCTGAATGATTATTTGTCTAGGTTTGCTTTACCTCTGTAAATACCTATTTGTAAACACCTGTTTGTAAATAGCTGTTTTAAAATAGCTGTTTGAAAATACTACTTGTTTGAAAATACCTGTTTGTAAACATTTGTTTGTACATACCTGTTTCTCAACAGCTGTTTGTAAACATGTTTACAAACACCTGTTTTCAATACCTTTTTGTAAACTGTTTGTATAGGATTAATTCTTCCAATCGTGATAAACTTTCTATTTTACTTTTATGTGCTGACCTTTTATGTATGTGTACGTATGTACGTGGCTGCAGGGGTTGAGTCATAGCTCCTTTCCCTGCCTTCGCTAGTCGCTACTAGGTCCACTCTCTCCCTTCTCCAAGAGCATTTTCGTATATATGTATGTATGTATGTATGTATGTATGTATGTATGTATGTATGTATGTATGTGCAAGAAAACCACTGTGAAAAAAAGTGAAATTAAAAGAACTTTCGCGATTTCTCACACTATCAAAGACCTGAAGTCACGAAAGTGCTTGGAATTTCACTATTTTTTTTTGACAGTAGTTGTTTTGACAGTAGTTGTTTTGACAGTAGTTGTTTTGACAGTAGTTGTTTTGACAGTAGTTGTTTTGACAGTAGTTGTTTTGACAGTAGTTGTTTTGACAGTAGTTGTTTTGACAGTAGTTGTTTTGACAGTAGTTGTTTTGACAGTTGTTGTTTTGACAGTTGTTGTTTTGACAGTTGTTGTTTTGACAGTTGTTGTTTTGACAGTTGTTGTTTTGACAGTTGTTGTTTTGACAGTTGTTGTTTTGACAGTAGTTGTTTTGACAGTAGTTGTTTTGACAGTTGTTGTTTTGACAGTTGTTGTTTTGACAGTTGTTGTTTTGACAGTTGTTGTTTTGACGTAGTTGTTTGACATAGTTGTTTTGACAGTGTTGTTTTGACAGTTGTTGTTTTGACAGTTGTTGTTTTGACAGTTGTTGTTTTGACAGTTGTTGTTTTGACAGTTGTTGTTTTGACAGTTGTTGTTTTGACAGTTGTTGTTTTGACAGTAGTTGTTTTGACAGTTGTTGTTTTGACAGTAGTTGTTTTGCATATTGTGATAGCACCTGTTTACTGTGATTTTATTGCATGCACGTACCTATGTACGTATGTATTAACGTATACATGCATATACTGGAGTGTCGGTGCCAATTAGTTAATCTCGTTTTGAAAAAATAGTTACATTTGTTTTCGTGACCCAACTTGGTTATGCTTTGTTTGACTCGCTGCCATCTTACAATAATAATAATAATAATAATAATAATAACAATAATAATAATAATAATAATAATAATAATAATAATAATAATAATGCCTTTCAGTTTTCCTGTGTAGGCGCAAATTTGAAAATTTACTACAGTTAACTTCGAATTGCTGGATTCCGAGTGATAACTGGTGAATGCCTCTTCTGGTCGGCTTGAAACTCTTAGCATTTTTTTCTTTGTGTCAGAGGAAGGTTCGCATCAATGTTTGGTTTTTGCGATTTAAATTTCCAAATTTGGTAAACAAATTAATTCCGGCGCAGTGACTGAGGAATAATATTCAACAACACTGATACTTAACTACGTCACAAACACAAGCAGCACTCTGTTATATCGTCATTATTATTATTATAATAAGCAAGCGCTAAACCCACTCTGTGTTATTCATTTAGCGTGCATTAAGGTAGAGGAGGCTGTCTGTGGTACACTGTGTCTGTGGTACAGTGTGTCTGTGCTACAGTGTGCTACACTGTGTCTGTGCTACAGTGTGCTACACTGTGTCTGTGCTACAGTGTGCTACACTGTGTTGTGCTACAGTGTGCTACACTGTCTGTGCTAGTGTGGTACACTGTATCTGTGCTACACGGTGTCTGTGCTACACGGTGTCTGTGCTACACGGTGTCTGTGCTACACGGAGGATACAACTTTCTTAGGTGGCGCAGTGATGGAAAACTCATTTATTTTACTCTGATGCTGCTATCTTTTATTAATGGCTTTATCCGAATTGAACAGCGCTCGTGACTGCATCAGTAAGTAAGTAAGTAAGCAAGTAAGTAAGTAAGTAAGCAAGTAAGTAAGTAAGTTTATTCAGGTATACACAAATACAGTTACACAGATTATCATACATAGCAGCATATGTGTAGAAAACCCAGGATAACCCAACAAGTCAGACAGAGTGACTTATTTCCATTGGGGTCCATTTAATACCTTAATATTAGACACTAGTAGATACTAGTTATTATACTATAATTAAAAGGAATAAGGTAAAAAGAGTTATTTACATATACATGTATGTTATCTAAAAAAAATAAAAATCATTCTCCTCCCTTTCTGTCGCTACATTCATTAGGTACCTTTTGGCTCTCTTCTTGAACTGGCTCATGCTATGACTGGCTTTGACATGTGCAGGCAGTCTGTTCCATTCCTTTATTGCTGTACAATAAAAGGTTGAAGCCTGTCCATTGACTGTAGGAACTACAAAGTTGTGCTCTCTCCCCCTAGTACTATGACTGTTTTGGTTCCCAGCCTTGACAAAATTGGCAGCAAGATATTCTGGACACTGTGAGCAATTTTATAAACTTGATTCAACTTAAGTTGTTTTACTCTGTCTTCAATATTCAGCAGAAGTCCATCTTGGCTCACCATTCCTGCCCAAGGTTTAATTAATATGACCACTACGTCACTTTGCAGTGCCTTGGGATGGAGTCATACCTACCAATAATTAACAAACAAAGGCACAATACCGTGACGAAAGAGGAGCATTGCTTTGCTCCTCTGTCTTAGTACTGTATATGACTGACTCCACTACCACTACTACAACCTCCACCACTTCGGTATTGTATACCATTCTTGTACAACTTGTCAGACATTGCAACATCATGGAATCTTGATTCTGAGGACCTGTACATAACCTTTTTCACGGCAACTACTACTACAACTACCCATCTCTTTGGGTATGACCTACTTCCACTGGGGAATCCCGCCTACCAGTGACTATGCCCTCGTCTGCTACCCGTCCCTTTCCACCTGACGTTAGTATATAAGCGCCAGGCTCCTTACCTTTGCTCTAGACCCGGGCCGGATGTACCGGCGAAAATACAACAACAACAACAACCTCTGCTCCAGAAACTACTAGACTTCGGTGCTCTTCACACCAACTCCAAGACTGAGGGACTCATTACCTCATCTTTTGTATATAGTTCTACTGTCTTCAAATAATATCCTAGAATTTGTATTGATAAAGCCACTGGAGGGCGAAACGTCTACAATAAAGATACCCAGATGTTGCACATGTGTCTTAATTCCAACACTTCCTATCTTGTTCCCTTCCCTGTCTGCTGGCCTATATATACTCCCACCTTCACTCCTTTTTGTTAGTGTGACTTTGTAAATGGTCCAAGTCGGACCGAAACGTCGTCGTAAGCTCCTCTCTTCTATGTGTGGGTTGTGTGTGTATCATACCTACCAGCTGTACGCTTTATGTAATAGATGATTCCACAGTCCTTCAGGAGAGTCAATATCAGTTTATATTCATTATTGTTACTACAGTATCCTCACTACAGTATCCTCACTACAGCATCCTCACTACAGCATCCTCACTACAGTATCCTCACTACAGCATCCTCACTACAGTATCCTCACTACAGTATCCTCACTACAGTATCCTCACTACAGTATCCTCACTACAGCATCCTCACTACAGTATCCTCACTACAGTATCCTCACTACAGTATCCTCACTACAGTATCCTCACTAGTTTCCTCACTACAGTATCATCACTACAGCATCCTCACTACAGCATCCTCACTACAGCATCCTCACTCAGTATCTCCTCACTCAGATCTCACTACAGCATCCTCACTACAGTATCCTCACTCAGATCCTCTAGCATCCTCACTACAGCATCCTCACTCAGTATCCTCACTACAGTATCCTCACTACAGCATCCTCACTACAGCATCCTCACTATCTACTACAGTATCATCACTACAGCATCCTCACTACAGCATCCTCACTACAGTATCATCACTACAGCATCCTCACTACAGCATCCTCACTACAGTATCCTCACTACAGCATCCTCACTACAGCATCCTCACTACAGTATCCTCACTACAGTATCCTCACTACAGTATCCTCACTACAGTATCCTCACTACAGTATCCTCACTACAGTATCCTCACTACAGTATCCTCCTACAGCATCCTCCTCAATCCTCTACAGTATCCTCACTACAGCATCCTCACTACAGCATCCTCACTACAGTATCCTCACTACAGTATCCTCACTACAGTATCCTCACTACAGTATCCTCACTACAGTATCCTCACTACAGTATCATCACTACAGCATCCTCACTACAGTATCCTCACTACAGTATCCTCACTACAGTATCCTCACTACAGCATCCTCACTACAGCATCCTCACTACAGTATCCTCACTACAGTATCCTCACTACAGTATCCTCACTACAGTATCCTCACTACAGTATCCTCACTACAGCATCCTCACTACAGCATCCTCTACAGTATCCTCACTCAGTATCCTCACTACAGTATCCTCACTACAGTATCCTCACTACAGCATCCTCACTACAGCATCCTCACTACAGTATCCTCACTACAGTATCCTCACTACAGCATCCTCACTAGTTTCCTCACTACAGTATCATCACTACAGCATCCTCACTACAGCATCCTCACTACAGTATCATCACTACAGCATCCTCACTACAGTATCCTCACTACAGTATCCTCACTACAGTATCCTCACTACAGTATCCTCACTACAGTATCCTCACTACAGTATCCTCACTACAGCATCCTCACTACAGTATCCTCACTACAGCATCCTCACTACAGCATCCTCACTACAGTATCCTCACATTAACGAGGCTTCATTGTTGTCTTACAGTTGTTAAAGAATCATAATGTTCGTATTAACATTGGTATTATTCTTGATGGAGGTTCCAGCCTTCTTAATAATAATATTATAATCAAATAAAGCGCTAAAATAACAATAATAATAATAATAATTTTTTTTTATACTTGTGGGGGGGAAAGTGAGAGGAAAAGTGAGCAAATAAAATTATATTTGTGTGTAAAATTAATGTTAAGGAATTTAAAATATTTTAATAACTTTTTATACATCTTATAACTGTAATTTTTAAAGGGGTGGACCGGTAAGCCAGCGGAAGGTCTCGGTCAGATGACCAAAAACCTCAGCTCCGGGTCATCATATGACTAAGACTCTCATCAGGACTAACACTTATCCTGTTTCCTGACAAACTTTACCTAACCTAACAACTTTCTCGTGCCTTTTACCGCCTCATGTGATATTTCCTGTACTGAACTGATGAAACATCGGGTTGGCGAAACGTCTCCACAGTAACGATGTTCAAGACTTACACGTGTCTTATTCATGTATACATTTTTAAATTGTAAAAATGAAAGAACATGGTTTACTTTGCTATATATATATTATATATTTTATTAGTGCGCTTACACTACAGTTATAAAACTGCAACATTAACACCCCTCCTTCAGAGTGCAGACACTGTACTTCCCATCTCCAGGACTCAAGTCCGGCCTGCCGGTTTACCTGAATCCCTTAATAAATGTTACCTTACTCACACTCCAACAGCACGTAAAGTCCTAAAAACCATTTGTTTCCATTCGCTCCTATCTAACACGCTCACACATGCTTGCTGGAAGTCCAAGCCCCTCGCACACAAAACCTCCTTTACCCCCTCCCTCCAACCTTTCCTAGGCCGACCTCTACTCCGCCTTCCCTCCACTACAGATTTATACACTCTTCAAGTCACTCTATTTTGTAACATCCTCTCTACATGTCCGAACCACCTCAACCCCTCCTCAGCCCTCTGGATAATAGTTTTGGTAATCCCACACCTCCTAATTTCCAAACTCCGAATTCTCTGCATTATATTCACACATGACATGACATCACCTCCAGCCTTCTCCTTGTTGCAACATTCACCACCCATGCTGCCTTCTCCTTGTTGCAACATTCACCACCCATGCTGCCTTCTCCTTGTTGCAACATTCACCACCCATGCTGCCTTCTCCTTGTTGCAACATTCACCACCCATGCTGCCTTCTACTTGTTGCAACATTCACCACCCATGCTGCCTTCTACTTGTTGCAACATTCACCACCCATGCTGCCTTCTACTTGTTGCAACATTCACCACCCATGCTGCCTTCTTGTTGCAACATTCACCACCCATGCTGCCTTCTCCTTGTTGCAACATTCACAACCCATGCTTCGCACTCATATATGTATATATGTCGTGCCGAATAGGTAAAATTGGTCAATTAGCAAGAACTCATTTAAAATTAAGTCCTTTCTAAAATTTTCTCTTATACGCTTAAAGATGTATTTTTTTCATTGTTGATATAAAAATTAATAGTTTTGTACCAAAAGAACTTTAGAAAAACTTACCTAACCTTATAATAACAAGTGCAATTTAATTTAGCCTAATCCAACTAAATATATTTTAGATAAGTTTACAATAATTTAATAATAAACAAACACAATGAAGTATATATTTTTTCGTTAGGTTCAGAATGATTATTGCGAAATTACTGCATACACAAATTTTCGCTTGTCTTATTCGGCAAGAAGAGCGTTGTTATTTAAGCCAAAATCGCAGTTTTGCCTATTCGGACGACATATATATATATATATATATATATATATATATATATATATATATATATATATATATATATGCAAAACAACAACGGGGAGAGTTGAATGATATATTTCGGCCCTTCTTGTTGCAATCAACACATCAGGAGCTTGCAACGTTGCAGAAAAGAGGCGGCCCCGGCCAATACGATCAGAGGAAGTGTGTTTTAACAAACACTTTTATATATAAGTAAATGACATATTCAAAGGAAGCTTTAATTGTGTGGCGTGCAACGTAGTCAGAATAGAGGCTTTGCTCTGTCTGTCACTCCACACTGACAAGTACACAGCTTACAGTGCATCTTTTGTTTGTTTATATTTTTCCGAGAAGCCAGTCAAGACCCAGACACCACTTGACTCACACGTCTCTTCCTCCTCTGGCTGACATTTACACAACTCTACCTGGAGCAGACCTAAAGGTCAGGTATAAGGGCGGAGGTATGCGGGGACGGAGAGAGGGATGAAAGCAATGAAATGACCGAGAACAGGAAGTTAATAGAAGTTCAGAGACCGCGACTAACATGACAGGACCTCTGTTGATGACAGAAAGAGAAGCTGTACATCTACATAGTGCCTGGAAAATGGGTGAGAATCATGTCTGATCCAAGAAATTATTATTATTATTATAATCAAATAGAAGCGCTAAACCACAGGGGTTTTGATCCAAGAAAGTGATGCCTCTATTATCTTGGATCAAGAGCGTTTCACAAGTTTCAAAATATCTTTGAAAAGTATCTTATAAAATTCTTTGCAAAAATTGCCATATGGCATATGCAGGAGAGACAGTGATCTCAGTATTAGGTGTATGGGACACAAAAAAAATTGAGATATGCTTGAACTAACTGTTATATTTCAACATATCCAAGACAAAAATCACAATATTGACTGGGAAGAATCAAGAGTTAATCCCTCAAATAAACTACAGCTTGAGAGGGAAAAAAATATTAGTGTTATGATTGAAGTCATCCCGAATTTTAAAGTAATACAGACCGGACCACTGATAACTAGGACAGTGAGAGATTAAGATTTTAAGAAATTTAACGCTGTTAGGCAGGTCAAGTAGTCATTTTCAGCGTTGAAATTGGTGTGTAGGAATGTTAATATTCAGTTTCTTTCATTTCTATTTTCATAATGTGACTTTTCTGAGTGATAAACAACTGAGACATTACATGTCTTTACTTCTGGACTTTCGACTTATATTTGCAAATCCTAACCAATATTGACTCAGCCGCTGAGTGTAAAAAATATTTCTATTGTAGGTCCTCCTCAAAGTACATTTATATAGAAATCCAGACTTCAAATGGCCTCTTGGAAATATAAAAAATAATCTCCCTAACTGCAGATTGAATCAGAAATCCACTGTGTGTCTTGCCTGAACACTATACAAGTTCATCATAAACATGTATACAAGAATCAGAGAATTGTTAACAAATCATTTATTGCATCATTTATTCTTTCCTCACGCAAATAGTCATATACAACATGAGTCAAAATCAATACAACATGAGTCAAAATCAATACAAAATGAGTCAAAATCAATACAACATGAGTCAAAATCAATACAACATGAGTCAAAATCACTTTCAAGAAAGATATGTAAATATAGAACAATACACTTTGGCTTACACATTAAATACAGAATAAATACAAAACCACTAGCAAAGACAAAAAAAAAAAAAGACGAATTTTGGAGAGTATGGAAGTGCATGAGAAGAAAGAAGCAGAGACTTAAGGTCTGCATAGAAGCTATGTGCTAACTGATGCTCATCTTTTTAATATTTATGTTTAGATGTATCATGGCCGCCTGCAGGTATCTTCAGAGCCTTGGGTGTGCTTTCATATGTTGATATTATGGTTAGCGGGGAGGGAAGGTCTGTTGATGATTTTCATTTGGTGCTGAACCCATTTCTAGACACCAGTGATAAATGTTACTTTATGGATTAAGGTATGCTTGGTACGGTGGCTTCAGAAGAGCCTCTGCTTTTATAGTGGGTTGTATTATGAGTATATAATGTAGTTCACAACACTGAATGCCCTTTAACCTTCAGAACTCTGTATATCCAGCAACTTCCTTTCCTATTTTTCTTACTAATTTTTAGCCATTACATTACCTTTAATTCCTCTATTGTCAGCGTCTAACTAGGGCAACAAAAAGCGTAAAACTTTCTTTTACCATTCCCTGTAACAAGTGTCATCTTAAGCGGGTTGTGTATTGTTCCAGTCACAGTATTGTACCTCTGTGTTCTTCTCATGACTTTGTTTATACTCTACATCAGTACTTGGCCACATTTTAATTAACATTGTTCTTTTTCTTCTGAGGAGGTAAGCAGCACACTTGTGCCGTGAGAACACGTACGTAACACGTACGTCCGTTGTTACTACAGGGAGCGCATGTATGCCAGCCTCCAGCATCCACCAGTGTGGACACAGGAAGTCTGAACCAGCCTCAGCCTGACGCACAACTCTACCGGAACTGTCGAAGCTTTCTCCAGTTGTGAATTGTCCAAGTTTCTTAGGACATCCTCTTGAACTGTTGTTACCATAGTAGGATCCTCTTGAGCTGTTGTTACCATCGTATGATCATCTTGAACTGTTGTTACCATCGTATGATCATCTTGAGCTGTTGTTACCATCGTATGATCATCTTGAGCTGTTGTTACCATCGTATGATCATCTTGAACTGTTGTTACCATCGTATGATCATCTTGAGCTGTTGTTACCATCGTATGATCATCTTGAACTGTTGTTACCATCGTATGATCATCTTGAGCTGTTGTCACCATCGTATGATCATCTTGAGCTGTTGTCACCATCGTATGATCATCTTGAGCTGTTGTCACCATCGTATGATCATCTTGAATTGTTGTTACCATCGTATGATCATCTTGAATTGTTGTTACCATCGTATGATCATCTTGAATTGTTGTTACCATCGTATGATCATCTTGAATTGTTGTTACCATCGTATGATCATCTTGAACTGTTGTTACCATCGTATGATCATCTTGAGCTGTTGTTACCATCGTATGATCATCTTGAATTGTTGTTACCATCGTATGATCATCTTGAACTGTTGTTACCATCGTATGATCATCTTGAACTGTTGTTACCATCGTATGATCATCTTGAGCTGTTGTTACCATCGTATGATCATCTTGAACTGTTGTTACCATCGTATGATCATCTTGAACTGTTGTTACCATCGTATGATCATCTTGAACTGTTGTTACCATCGTATGATCATCTTGAACTGTTGTTACCATCGTATGATCATCTTGAACTGTTGTTACCATCGTATGATCAACTTGAACTGTTGTTACCATCGTATGATCATCTTGAACTGTCACCACCGTATGATCATCTTGAACTGTTACCATCGTATGATCATCTTGAACTGTTGTTAACATCGTATGATCATCTTGAACTGTCACCATCGTATGATCATCTTGAACTGTTACCATCGTATGATCATCTTGAACTGTCACCACCGTATGATCATCTTGAGCTGTTGTTACCATCGTATGATCATCTTGAGCTGTCACCATCGTATGATCATCTTGAGCTGTCACCATTCTATCACCATTCTGAGCTGTTGTCACCATTATATTGCTGTCAAGAATATTAATTGATTAATTTATCATGTTTGTGAGAGGGGCTATTAACCGCGAGGAGTGATGGAGGCTCGATCCTCCATCCGATTTTGTTTTTGGGCTTTGCTGGTGTATAGAGTATCACGGTCGTGGAACACCGTGCGTGTTGAGGTCGTGCAATCACGTAATTGATGTATGATTTGCATATTTGGTTATAAATGCCAACCACGAATAAGTGTTATTTAAGCAATAACCAATTTAGAGCGTCGTGATTTTTGACTTGCTACCCAAAAGAAAGGGTTAAAACAACACGGGTTCGATCCCCCAGCTAGAAACAGTGTTATTTGGTTATATGATACACATGGAGGCTACACATGGAGGCTACACATGGAGGCTACACATGGAGGCTACACATGAAGGCTACACATGGAGGCTACACATGGAGGCTACACATGGAGGCTACACACGGAGGCTACACACGGAGGCTACACACGGAGGCTACACACGGAGGCTACACACGGAGGCTACACATGGAGGCTACACATGGAGGCTACACATGGAGGCTACACATGGAGGCTACACACGGAGGCTACACGGAGGCTACACACGGAGGCTACACATGGAGGCTACACACGGAGGATACACATGGAGGATACACATGGAGGATACACACGGAGGCTACACATGGAGGCTACACATGGAGGCTACACATGGAGGCTACACACGGAGGCTACACACGGAGGCTACACACGGAGGCTACACACGGAGGCTACACACGGAGGCTACACACGGAGGCTACACACGGAGGCTACACATGGAGGCTACACATGGAGGCTACACATGGAGGCTACACATGGAGGCTACACATGGAGGCTACACACGGAGGCTACACATGAAGGCTACACATGGAGGCTACACATGGAGGCTACACATGGAGGCTACACACGGAGGCTACACACGGAGGCTACACATGGAGGCTACACATGGAGGCTACACATGGAGGCTACACATGGAGGCTACACATGGAGGCTACACATGGAGGCTACACACGGAGGCTACACATGGAGGCTACACATGGAGGCTACACATGGAGGCTACACACAGAGGCTACACATGGAGGCTACACATGGAGGCTACACACAGAGGCTACACATGGAGGCTACACACAGAGGCTACACACGGAGGCTACACATGAAGGCTACACATGGAGGCTACACATGGAGGCTACACATGGAGGCTACACACGGAGGCTACACATGGAGGCTACACATGGAGGCTACACATGAAGGCTACACATGAAGGTAGTCTCCGTCAACAGCGATTTATTGATCCAGAGGTCAGTGTGGCCTCACACAGTTGAGTTACCCTTGTTTGATTTATTGGGTTTAAAGCCCATCGACCTAATGTGTGACGTGACCAAAGTGACAGGACCTAAAAGTTTCCATTAAGCATGTCTTAAAGTGATTGCATTTCACGTGTTTCTCCACTACACGAGGGACATGAAGAGTGCATGTCAGTTTCACACCACCAGTCAAGGATACATTAATCCATAACATTATTATAATCATAACTAAGCACTAAACCCACAAGGGCATACAACGCTGCCATTAATCCATAAAACAGGGACTAAAGTAAACTCTCAGCATGTATACACCGAGGACGTGTATACACCGAGGACGTGTATACACCGAGGACGTGTATACACCGAGGACGTGTATACACCGAGGACGTGTATACACCGAGGACGTGTATACACCGAGGACGTGTATACACCGAGGACGTGTTGGTAAACAGCGTATGCGGACTCAGTTACTTGTACTCAAGTTCTTCGCAAAAACAATGGCTGAGAGTTTTCTGGCATGATGTTATTACATTGTATCATGCTTGGTCTGACGTGTGATATCATTGTATCATGCTTGGTCTGACGTGTGATAATATCATTGTATCATGCTTGGTCTGACGTGTGATATCATTGTATCATGCTTGGTCTGACGTGTGATATCATTGTATCATGCTTGGTCTGACGTGTGATAATGATAACATTGTATCATGCTTGGTCTGACGTGTGATAATGATAACATTGTATCATGCTTGGTCTGACGTGTGATAGTGATAACATTGTATCATGCTTGGTCTGACGTGTGATAATGATAACATTGTATCATGCTTGGTCTGACGTGTGATAACATTGTATCATGCTTGGTCTGACGTGTGATATGATAACATTGTATCATGCTTGGTCTGACGTGTGATAATGATAACATTGTATCATGCTTGGTCTGACGTGTGATAACATTGTATCATGCTTGGTCTGACGTGTGATAGTGATAACATTGTATCATGCTTGGTCTGACGTGTGATAATGATAACATTGTATCATGCTTGGTCTGACGTGTGATAATGATAACATTGTATCATGCTTGGTCTGACGTGTGATAGTGATAACATTGTATCATGCTTGGTCTGACGTGTAATGATACATTGTATCATGCTTGGTCTGACGTGTGATATGATAACATTGTATCATGCTTGGTCTGACTGTGATAATGATAACATTGTATCATGCTTGGTCTGACGTGTGATAATGATAACATTGTATCATGCTTGGTCTGACGTGTGATGATAACATTGTATCATGCTTGGTCTGACTGTGATAATGATAACATTGTATCATGCTTGGTCTGACGTGTGATATATAACATTGTATCATGCTTGGTCTGACGTGTGATAATGATAACATTGTATCATGCTTGGTCTGACGTGTGATAACATTGTATCATGCTTGGTCTGACGTGTAAGATAACATTGTATCATGCTTGGTCTGACGTGTGATAATGATAACATTGTATCATGCTTGGTCTGACGTGTGATAATGATAACATTGTATCATGCTTGGTCTGACGTGTGATAATGATAACATTGTATCATGCTTGGTCTGACGTGTGATAATGATAATTGTATCATGCTTGGTCTGACGTGTGATATATAACATTGTATCATGCTTGGTCTGACGTGTGATAATGATAACATTGTATCATGCTTGGTCTGACGTGTGATAATGATAACATTGTATCATGCTTGGTCTGACGTGATAATGATAACATTGTATCATGCTTGGTCTGACGTGTGATAATGATAACATTGTTTCATGCTTGGTCTGACGTGTGAAAAAACATTGTATCATGCTTGGTCTGACGTGTGATAACATTGTATCATGCTTGGTCTGACGTGTGATAATGATAACATTGTATCATGCTTGGTCTGACGTGTGATAACATTGTATCATGCTTGGTCTGACGTGTGATAATGATAACATTGTATCATGCTTGGTCTGACGTGTGATAATGATAACATTGTATCATGCTTGGTCTGACGTGTGATAACATTGTATCATGCTTGGTCTGACGTGTGATAATGATAACATTGTATCATGCTTGGTCTGACGTGTAATAACATTGTATCATGCTTGGTCTGACGTGTGATAATGATAACATTGTATCATGCTTGGTCTGACGTGTGATAATGATAACATTGTATCATGCTTGGTCTGACGTGTGATAATGATAACATTGTTTCATGCTTGGTCTGACGTGTGATAATGATAACATTGTATCATGCTTGGTCTGACGTGTGATAATGATAACATTGTATCATGCTTGGTCTGACGTGTGATAATGATACATTGTATCATGCTTGGTCTGACGTGTGATAATGATAACATTGTATCATGCTTGGTCTGACGTGTGATAATGATAACATTGTTTCATGCTTGGTCTGACGTGTGATAACATTGTATCATGCTTGGTCTGACGTGTGATAATGATAACATTGTATCATGCTTGGTCTGACGTGTAGATCATGATTCATTGTATCATGCTTGGTCTGACGTGTGATAATGATAACATTGTATCATGCTTGGTCTGACATGTCTGCTTGTGACTGCAATGATACTTTGTTTCACTTGGGTCTACGGATAACATTGATCATGCTTTCTGACTGTATAATGATAACTATTGTTCTCTTGTCTGACACCAGTGCATCATTATAATCATGTCTACTGCAACCAGTCATGTTCTTCACTCTGCCAATCAGTCATGTATCTTCACTATTGCCCAACCAGTCATGTTTTTCACTACTGCCCAACCAGTCATGTTCTTCACTACTGCCCAACCAGTCATGTTCTTCACTACTGCCCAACCAGTCATGTTCTTCACTACTGCCCAACCAGTCATGTTCTTCACTACTGCCCAACCAGTCATGTTCTTCACTACTGCCCAACCAGTCATGTTCTTCACTACTGCCACAGTCATGTTCTTCACTACTGCCCAACCAGTCATGTTCTTCACTACTGCCCAACCAGTCATTTTCTCACGTTTTCTACTACTGCCCAACCAGTCATGTTCTTCACTACTGCCCAACCAGTCATGTTCTTCACTACTGCCCAACCAGTCATGTTCTTCACTACTGCCCAACCAGTCATGTTCTTCACTACTGCCCAACCAGTCATGTTCTTCACTACTGCCCAACCAGTCATGTTCTTCACTACTGCCCAACCAGTCATGTTCTTCACTACTGCCCAACCAGTCATGTTCTTCACTACTGCCCAACCAGTCATGTTCTTCACTACTGCCCAACCAGTCATGTTCTTCACTACTGCCCAACCAGTCATGTTCTTCACTACTGCCCAACCAGTCATGTTCTTCACTACTGCCCAACCAGTCATGTTCTTCACTACTGCCCAACCAGTCATGTTCTTCACTACTGCCCAACCAGTCATGTTCTTCACTACTGCCCAACCAGTCATGTTCTTCACTACTGCCCAACCAGTCATGTTCTTCACTACTGCCCAACCAGTCATGTTCTTCACTACTGCCCAACCAGTCATGTTCTTCACTACTGCCCAACCAGTCATGTTCTTCACTACTGCCCAACCAGTCATGTTCTTCACTACTGCCCAACCAGTCATGTTCTTCACTACTGCCCAACCAGTCATGTTCTTCACTACTGCCCAACCAGTCATGTTCTTCACTACTGCCCAACCAGTCATGTTCTTCACTACTGCCCAACCAGTCATGTTCTTCACTACTGCCCAACCAGTCATGTTCTTCACTACTGCCCAACCAGTCATGTTCTTCACTACTGCCCAACCAGTCATGTTCTTCACTACTGCCCAACCAGTCATGTTCTTCACTACTGCCCAACCAGTCATGTTCTTCACTACTGCCCAACCAGTCATGTTCTTCACTACTGCCCAACCAGTCATGTTCTTCACTACTGCCCAACCAGTCATGTTCTTCACTACTGCCCAACCAGTCATGTTCTTCACTACTGCCCAACCAGTCATGTTCTTCACTACTGCCCAACCAGTCATGTTCTTCACTACTGCCCAACCAGTCATGTTCTTCACTACTGCCCAACCAGTCATGTTCTTCACTACTGCCCAACCAGTCATGTTCTTCACTACTGCCCAACCAGTCATGTTCTTCACTACTGCCCAACCAGTCATGTTCTTCACTACGCCCAACCAGTCATGTTCTTCACTACGGCCCAACCAGTCATGTTCTTCACTACGGCCCAACCAGTCATGTTCTTCACTACGGCCCAACCAGTCATGTTCTTCACTACGGCCCAACCAGTCATGTTCTTCACTACGGCCCAACCAGTCATGTTCTTCACTACGGCCCAACCAGTCATGTTCTTCACTACGGCCCAACCAGTCATGTTCTTCACTACGGCCCAACCAGTCATGTTCTTCACTACGGCCCAACCAGTCATGTTCTTCACTACTGCCCAACCAGTCATGTTCTTCACTACTGCCCAACCAGTCATGTTCTTCACTACTGCCCAACCAGTCATGTTCTTCACTACTGCCCAACCAGTCATGTTCTTCACTACTGCCCAACCAGTCATGTTCTTCACTACTGCCCAACCAGTCATGTTCTTCACTACTGCCCAACCAGTCATGTTCTTCACTACTGCCCAACCAGTCATGTTCTTCACTACTGCCCAACCAGTCATGTTCTTCACTACTGCCCAACCAGTCATGTTCTTCACTACTGCCCAACCAGTCATGTTCTTCACTACTGCCCAACCAGTCATGTTCTTCACT
This sequence comes from Cherax destructor, assembly GCA_009830355.1. Taxonomy (NCBI): domain Eukaryota; kingdom Metazoa; phylum Arthropoda; class Malacostraca; order Decapoda; family Parastacidae; genus Cherax; species Cherax destructor. Next base: position 86,562 of record WNWK01003369.1, on the reverse strand, counting down.
ACTGCCCAACCAGTCATGTTCTTCACTACTGCCCAACCAGTCATGTTCTTCACTACTGCCCAACCAGTCATGTTCTTCACTACTGCCCAACCAGTCATGTTCTTCACTACTGCCCAACCAGTCATGTTCTTCACTACTGCCCAACCAGTCATGTTCTTCACTACTGCCCAACCAGTCATGTTCTTCACTACTGCCCAACCAGTCATGTTCTTCACTACTGCCCAACCAGTCATGTTCTTCACTACTGCCCAACTAGTCATGTTCTTCACTACAGTCTTTGAAATACTTCTCATAAACTGTGATTGGTCTCGATAGTTTTTCTATTCTAGTAAACCAGGCTTTTCTCTGGATTGCCTGTTCAACTAGACTGTTGCTGTTAGCAGCCTTCTGGCCCACATAGCTACCACACATTGGTTGATCTGGTGCACTGCTGAGGTGAACCAATTTCCATATGAAAACTTCTACTCTAGTTCCGGCAATATTTTAATAATTGCTATCAGCAGACTGAATAGTCTTGGACCACGAATGTTGATACGGTGTTCTCTTACTGTTACTGTAGCTCCCATGTATTACACTTCCATATCTCTCACTTCAGTACGTTATGGTAATGTGTAGCTCTGGGACTGTGTCCTCGGGTGTTTTCCATGTAAATTTTTTCAGGTATCTTTCTCTTGTTTTAAGTACTCTCAGGTGTTTGCAATAGTTTAAATACTTTATTGGTTGTATGCAGCCGGTAAGCGATCTCTGCACATTTCCCAGCCCTGACATCCCTCATGCCTTGAACGGAGATTATTGATTTTAGTATAAAATCTGGAAAATGCCTCTTCTTACTGGCTTGTAACTTTCAGGGCAGGTGTATTTTGCCAAGAGAAAACCATGCATTATTATTAGGCTGTGTAGGTCCCGGTTGCCCAGTCTAAGTAAACTGTGATAATGGTTTCTGTATAATAGGTACGCTTGATGCCTTAAGTTGTAATGGTGCCTTAGTCACACAACATTCCCTTGCACAAATTATGTATGTTGATGGCTGTGTCCACAAGGCCACTGGTGCCGCTGGTAGTGTTGCTGTTGTCATACAAATTGATGGATACTATGTAGAAAGTGGATCATGTATCAACAATTCGTCTTCCACCCTTCAAACTGAACTGTTTGCTACACTGTGCTCTCACAGGTGTCTATACAGCAAAATATGACACGTTAATTGAATGTAATTCAATATCCATGAATGCTCCTAACTCCACAAATATCAATTACGACATGTAGTGTCGTAGTGACTTGTAAAGGTCAAAGTGAGACCGAAGCGTCGTCTTAAGCTCCTCTCTTCTATGTGCGGGTTATTGTGTATTGTTCCAGTCACGGCATTGTGCCTGTTTGTTCCTTACATGTTCGTGTCAAAAGCACAGTAGAACTGTACACAGTGTGGCCAGAGTACCCCTTTTGTGGACTCTCTCACACTGATGTCCAAATTCATGGTAGAACTGATGAGGGAGCAGATTATTACTTTGAGCTGTGAGCTAGTAGCCTGAAGACAAGGTAAGATAAGATTTTGTTCGGATTTTTAACCCTGGAGGGTTATCTATCCAGGATAACCCAAGAAAGGCAGTGCGTCATCGAGGGACTGTGTTTTATTTCCTTTGGGGTCCTCAATCTTGTTTCCCAGGATGCGACCCACACCAGTCGACTAACACCCAGGTACCTACTTACTTGCTAGGTGAACGGGACATGTATAAGGAATCACGCCCAATGTTTCACCCTTGGCGGGGATTGAACCACGGACACTCAGCGTAGGAAGCGAGAGCGTTGCCTACCAGGCAACGGGCCAATACGGTAATCCACCTATCATCATTCTATCATGCAGGAGGAACCACATTTCTATGGCTCATCCAGCTAAAACAACACTCTCGGATGTCACTACTACTACTATTCAGCTTGAGTCGGGCTACGGCTACATTTGATAGTTTGCATCACCCGCTAGTGTAGACCTAGCCTAATGTATAGTTAGCCAGAGGCGGTATCGTCACACCCTGCGTCATTATGTGCCGGACTGCCACACAAACCATGAATAAAGAGAAAACCAACAAATGTTCAAGAATTGTAAATGTATTTAATCGGCAGTGGCATTTTACCAGCCCTTCTGGAAAAAAAAAATTCTTGACTCTTTCCATTTTAAATAACTCATAACCTTAGTCTGCCTAAATTTCAGAAATGTCTGGTTAAATATTGGGATTGTAAATAACTTGTGTCTACATATAACCAGATTTTAATGTTTTTTTTTTGCGATTTCATTCATAAATATGTAAACTCATTACCATTGAACTGACGTCAATAAATTTGTAAATAGATCATTATGACTAATTTTCCTAGTAAACACAAATGTTGATGCCTAGTCCCTGGACCCATTATGTCTCTGTAATCATTTGACCACCGCCCACATGATGGGTACTGAGTGCACAATAAAGCTCTCAAACAAAAAATTAAAACTCTTTCGATCTCAGCAATAATGTCTCATAGTTAGTAGAAGACTCGGACTGGTTGCAGACACTGAAGGTGTCAATTAGCAAAGACTATGGAACAAATTGTGATACTGGTGCTCTGCGATAACTTGAGAAAGCTTCTTCAGATCGGCTACTCTCGCTGTCAGCGCCGTTGCTTCTTATCTAAAGAAAAGTTCGGGTCTTTATTTTTATATTTAAAATGGTATTCTGACTTACAGTTAAGTAGTAAAACAAGATAACTAAAATTATTGGAAATTCCACACCTACTGTCCAATGATTTTATCTAGTTTTTTCAGTGTTTTTATTGGGTTTACTTCCAGCGATTGGGGCCTCTAGGAGATGTTGATCTACAGCTCTTGTACCTCATGTGGGGTATTCACCTACAGGTGGAAGCTTTCTGGATATATATATATATATATATATATATATATATATATATATATATATATATATATATATATACACACACACACACATATATAAGATCCATACATAGCTTTAAGGAGAGGTATGATAAAGCTCATGGAGCGGGTAGAGTGACCGAGTAGCGGCCAGTGAAAAGGCGGGGTCAGGAGCTGTGAATCGACCCGTACAACCACAACTAGGTGAGCACACACACACACACACACACACGAGGCTAACTAATGACACAAAGTATTTCAACTTTAATATTATTAATGAGTTTTGTGTTCATTTTGTGCAGATGTTGGATGTGAGCAGAGCAGTGATCCATACCTGCTGCACCCTGACACTCTCCCTGCTGCTGCTGCTGGCCCACACCTCTGCTCCAGCAGGTAAGTGTACACCTTACAACACCCACCAGCAGACACAGCAGTGACACAGTTCAACTGTCTGCTGCTGCCACAGGAAACTCTACCTGATACAATCAGTTGAGATAAATAATATAAAATAACGACATAATGCAAAAATAAAGGATCATTATACTGTTTTTGAGTTTATTTGTCCAATACAACCAGTCAACTGGTCATCTCTAGAAATTCTTTGAAAGTTCAGTGACCGAGTTGGTAACTTAATGAACCGGACACAATACTTCGTAATTGGTGGTGAGGTGTTGCTGGAGGTGGTGGCGAGGTGTTGCTGGAGGTGGTGGCGAGGTGTTGCTGGAGGTGGTGGTGAGGTGTTGCTGGAGGTGGTGGTGAGGTGTTGCTGGAGGTGGTGGTGAGGTGTTGCTGGAGGTGGTGGTGAGGTGTTGCTGGAGGTGGTGGTGAGGTGTTGCTGGAGGTGGTGGTGAGGTGTTGCTGGAGGTGGCGGCGAGGTGTTGCTGGAGGTAGTGGTGAGGTGTTGCTGGAGGTGGTGGTGAGGTGTTGCTGGAGGTGGTGGTGAGGTGTTGCTGGAGGTGTTGGCTAGGTGTTGCTGGAGGTGGTGGCGAGGTGTTGTTGGAGGTGGCGGCAAGGTGTTGCTGGAGGTAGCGGCGAAGTGTTGCTGGAGGTGGTGGCAAGGTGTTGTTGGAGGTGGCGGCAAGGTGTTGCTGGAGGTGGCGGCGAGGTGTTGCTGGAGGTGGTGGCGAGGTGTTGTTGGAGGTGGTGGCGAGGTGTTGTTGGAGGTGGTGGCGAGGTGTTGTTGGAGGTGGTGGCGAGGTGTTGCTGGAGGTGGTGGCGAGGTGTTGCTGGAGGTGGTGGCGAGGTGTTGCTGGAGGTGGTGGCGAGGTGTTGTTGGAGGTGGTGGCGAGGTGTTGTTGGAGGTGGTGGCGAGGGTAGTTGCGGAGGTGGTGGCGAGGTGTGTTGGAGGTGGTGGCGAGTGTTGTGGAGTGGCGAGGTGTTGGGGTGGTGGCGAGGTGTTGCTGGAGGTGGCGAGGGTACAACAGACTTGTGGGTACAACAATCTTGTGGGTACAACAATCTTGTGGGTACAACAATCTTGTGGGTACAACAATCTTGTGGGTACAACAATCTTGTGGGTACAACAATCTTGTGGGTACAACAGTCTTGTGGGTACAACAGACTTGTGGGTACAACAATCTTGTGGGTACAACAATCTTGTGGGTACAACAGTCTTGTGGGTACAACAATCTTGTGGGTACAACAGTCTTGTGGGTACAACAATCTTGTGGGTACAACAGTCTTGTGGGTACAACAATCTTGTGGGTACAACAATCTTGTGGGTACAACAATCTTGTGGGTACAACAATCTTGTGGGTACAACAATCTTGTGGGTACAACAATCTTGTGGGTACAACAATCTTGTGGGTACAACAATCTTGTGGGTACAAGTGGGTACAACAATCTTGTGGGTACAACAATCTTGTGGGTACAACAATCTTGTGGGTACAACAATCTTGTGGGTAGGTCTCCCTTACAAATGAGGTTCGTAATTTTCTTGTAACATCTAAATCTATCACAAGACAATGTTTCGTCATTTATGTTTTTTATCATTTACGTGAACATGTTCATTATTTATTAAATTTGTTATAAATGTTATAGTCACACACACACATGGTAATTAACACATATACAACAGGCCTAGTGTCTAATTGACATGTGCCTACAACAGAATGGTAACTAACACGAGGGAAATGAACCTGACGAAACTGGTAGAGAGGAGGGATTGGGGAGGGGGACATGATAACGACATATAAAATACTGAGAAGCATTGACAGTGTGGATTGGGACAGGATGTTTCAAGAGATGGGACACAGCAACAAGGGGTCACAACTGGAAGTTGAAGACACAGGCGAGTCACAGCGATGTTAGGAAGTATTTAGTCATAGATTGTCAGGAAGTGGACCAATATGGAGAGTGAAGTAGTGAAGGCAGGATCCATACATAGCTTTAAGAAAAGATACGATAAAGCTCTTGGAGCAGGGAGATATTGGACATAGCAAAGTGAAGAGATAGTGCCAGGAGCTGTGAATCGACCTCTGCAACCACAAATAGGTGAGTACAAATAAGCGAATTCACACACAAATAATTCTACGGAAATTCAAACTACTGTTTTATTATCACAGATACGCCATGATTATCATCACGGGGAGCGCTAAAACCATAGGGATTATACAACGCCTGTTGGGGGAGGGGAAGGTATTCAGGCTTAATTCAGGAAACCAGAGGACAGATCCAATTACCTAGATCAAGAGCCCCTCACCAGCATCAAGGAACCTCCCTAGAGGAGGTTACACCCTGATCAAGTGGTTATTTTCCCACTACGTCAACGCAAACTATCGATCGTAATGATGCATGACCTGGGTCGTAATGATGTATGACCTGGGTCGTAATGATGTATGACCTGGGTCGTAATGATGCATGACCTGGGTCGTAATGATGCATGACCTGGGTGGTAATGATGCATGACCTGGGTCGTAATGATGCATGACCTGGGTCGTAATGATGAATGACCTGGGTCGTAATGATGCATGACCTGGGTCGTAATGATGCATGACCTGGGTCGTAATGATGCATGACCTGGGTCGTAATGATGCATGACCTGGGTCGTAATGATGCATGACCTGGGTCGTAATGATGCATGACCTGGGTCGTAATGATGCATGACCTGGGTCGTAATGATGCATGACCTGGGTCGTAATGATGCATGACCTGGACCGAAATGATGTATGACCTGGGCCGTAATGATGCATGACCTGGGTCGTAATGATGCATGACCTGGGTCGTAATGATGCATGACCTGGGTGGTAATGACGCATGACCTGGGTCGTAATGATGAACTTGGTGACTGTGAACCAACATATCAGTGGTCCATCAACCACAACACTGACGTGGATTCTCGTAAATGAACAAATAATATAATTTGAGCTGCACTAAGCATTAAGAATCTTTCAAACCTGTTTTCTCAGTCGGTATTTAAGTAAATTTACCTGTTCATGTCCTCAACACCATCAAAATATATTTTCACCTTAAATGTCTTAAGTAAATCTGAGGCTGTGGATTCATGTTAAAGCTAATACATTATTTCATTCTGCCTTTCAACCAACGAGTGAAACATAGTTCAACCAACGAGTGAAACATAGTTCAACCAACGAGTGAAACATAGTTCAACCAACGAGTGAAACATAGTTCAACCAACGAGTGAAACATAGTTCAACCAACGAGTGAAACATAGCTCAACCAACGAGTGAAACATAGCTCAACCAACGAGTGAAACATAGCTCAACCAACGAGTGAAACATAGCTCAACCAACGAGTGAAACATAGTTCAACCAACGAGTGAAATATAGTTCAACCAACGAGTGAAACATAGTTCAACCAACGAGTGAAACACAGTTCAACCAACGAGTGAAACACAGTTCAACCAACGAGTGAAACATAGTTCAACCAACGAGTGAAACATATAGTTCAACCAACGAGTGAACACTAGTTCAACCAACGAGTGAAACATATAGTTCAACCAACGAGTGAAACATAGTTCAACCAACGAGTGAAACATATAGTTCAACCAACGAGTGAAACATATAGTTCAACTAACGAGTGAAACATATAGTTCAACTAACGAGTGAAGCATAGTTCAACCAACGAGTGAACCATATAGTTCAACCAACGAGTGAAACATATAGTTCAACCAACGAGTGAAACATATAGTTCAACCAACGAGTGAAACATAGTTCAACCAACGAGTGAACATATAGTTCAACCAACGAGTGAAACATAGTTCAACCAACGAGTGAAACATAGTTCAACCAACGAGTGAAACATATGTTCAACCAACGAGTGAAACATATGTTCAACCAACGAGTGAAACATATGTTCAACCAACGAGTGAAACATATAGTTCAACCAACGAGTGAACATATAGTTCAACCAACGAGTGAAACATAGTTCAACCAACGAGTGAAACATATAGTTCAACCAACGAGTGAAACATATAGTTCAACCAACGAGTGAAACATATGTTCAACCAACGAGTGAAACATAGTTCAACCAACGAGTGAAACATAGTTCAACCAACGAGTGAAACATATAGTTCAACCAACGAGTGAAACATATAGTTCAACCAACGAGTGAAACATATAGTTCAACCAACGAGTGAAACATATAGTTCAACCAACGAGTGAAACATATAGTTCAACCAACGAGTGAAACATATAGTTCAACCAACGAGTGAAACATATAGTTCAACCAACGAGTGAAACATATAGTTCAACCAACGAGTGAAACATATAGTTCAACCAACGAGTGAAACATATAGTTCAACCAACGAGTGAAACATATAGTTCAACCAACGAGTGAAACATATAGTTCAACCAACGAGTGAAACATATAGTTCAACCAACGAGTGAAACATATAGTTCAACCAACGAGTGAAACATATAGTTCAACCAACGAGTGAAACATATAGTTCAACCAACGAGTGAAACATATAGTTCAACCAACGAGTGAAACATAGTTCAACCAACGAGTGAAACATATAGTTCAACCAACGAGTGAAACATATAGTTCAACCAACGAGTGAAACATATAGTTCAACCAACGAGTGAAACATATAGTTCAACCAACGAGTGAAACATATAGTTCAACCAACGAGTGAAACATATAGTTCAACCAACGAGTGAACATATAGTTCAACCAACGAGTGAAACATATAGTTCAACCAACGAGTGAAACATATAGTTCAACCAACGAGTGAAACATATAGTTCAACCAACGAGTGAAACATATAGTTCAACCAACGAGTGAAACATATAGTTCCAACGAGTGAAACATATAGTTCAACCAACGAGTGAAACATATAGTTCAACCAACGAGTGAAACATATAGTTCAACCAACGAGTGAAACATATAGTTCAACCAACGAGTGAACATATAGTTCAACCAACGAGTGAAACATATAGTTCAACCAACGAGTGAAACATATAGTTCAACCAACGAGTGAAACATATAGTTCAACCAACGAGTGAAACATATAGTTCAACCAACGAGTGAACATATAGTTCAACCAACGAGTGAACATATAGTTCAACCAACGAGTGAAACATATAGTTCAACCAACGAGTGAAACATATAGTTCAACCAACGAGTGAAACATATAGTTCAACCAACGAGTGAACCATATAGTTCAACCAACGAGTGAACATATAGTTCAACCAACGAGTGAAACGCAATATATTCAACCAACGAGTGAACCATATAGTTCAACCAAACGAGACATATACCGAGTGAAACATATAGTTCAACCAACGAGTGAAACATATAGTTCAACCAACAGTAGAAACATATAGTTCAACCAACGAGTGAAACATATAGTTCAACCAACGAGTGAACCATATAGTTCAACCAACGAGTGAACCATATAGTTCAACCAACGAGTGAAACATATAGTTCAACCACGAGTGAACCATATAGTTCAACCAACGAGTGAACCATATAGTTCAACCAACGAGTGAACCATATAGTTCAACCAACGAGTGAACCATATAGTTCAACCAACGAGTGAACCATATAGTTCAACCAACGAGTGAACCATATAGTTCAACCAACGAGTGAACCATATAGTTCAACCAACGAGAGTGAGAACCATATAGTTCAACCAACGAGTGAACCATATAGTTCAACCAACGAGTGAACCATATAGTTCAACCAACGAGTGAACCATATAGTTCAACCAACGAGTGAAACATATAGTTCAACCAACGAGTGAACCATATAGTTCAACCAACGAGTGAACCATATAGTTCAACCAACGAGTGAACCATATAGTTCAACCAACGAGTGAACCATATAGTTCAACCAACGAGTGAACCATATAGTTCAACCAACGAGTGAACCATATAGTTCAACCAACGAGTGAAACATATAGTTCAACCAACGAGTGAAACATATAGTTCAACCAACGAGTGAACCATATAGTTCAACCAACGAGTGAACCATATAGTTCAACCAACGAGTGAAACATATAGTTCAACCAACGAGTGAAACATATAGTTCAACCAACGAGTGAAACATATAGTTCAACCAACGAGTGAAACATATAGTTCAACCAACGAGTGAAACATATAGTTCAACCAACGAGTGAAACATATAGTTCAACCAACGAGTGAACCATATAGTTCAACCAACGAGTGAACCATATAGTTCAACCAACGAGTGAACCATATAGTTCAACCAACGAGTGAAACATATAGTTCAACCAACGAGTGAACCATATAGTTCAACCAACGAGTGAACCATATAGTTCAACCAACGAGTGAACCATATAGTTCAACCAACGAGTGAACCATATAGTTCAACCAACGAGTGAACCATATAGTTCAACCAACGAGTGAACCATATAGTTCAACCAACGAGTGAAACATATAGTTCAACCAATGAGTGGAACATATAGTTCAACCAACGAGTGAACCATATAGTTCAACCAACGAGTGAACCATATAGTTCAACCAACGAGTGAAACATATAGTTCAACCAACGAGTGAAACATATAGTTCAACCAACGAGTGAAACATATAGTTCAACCAACGAGTGAAACATATAGTTCAACCAACGAGTGAAACATATAGTTCAACCAACGAGTGAAACATATAGTTCAACCAACGAGTGAAACATATAGTTCAACCAACGAGTGAAACATATAGTTCAACCAACGAGTGAAACATATAGTTCAACCAACGAGTGAACCATATAGTTCAACCAACGAGTGAAACATATAGTTCAACCAACGAGTGAAACATATAGTTCAACCAACGAGTGAAACATATAGTTCAACCAACGAGTGAAACATATAGTTCAACCAACGAGTGAAACATAGTGTATTACACAGTAAAGCGAACTTTACTTCCCCTCACATCACTAAGTACTTGCCTTTCGTTGTTGTTACTAAATACAACACACAAAGATAAAAGTAACGTATGTGTTAATTTAGAGGCAAATAAACGAAAAAACTAAGTAAAAATATGAGAACCGACTTATACTTAACACCAGTGTGAGGATGATCCCACTCATAACACCAGTGTGAGGATGACCCCACTCATAACACCTGTGTGAGGATACCACTTATAACACCAGTGTGAGGATGATAACACTCATAACACCAGTGTGAGGATGACCCTTTCATAACACCAATGTGAGGATGATCCCTCATAACACCAGTGTGAAGATGACCCCTCATAACACCAGTGTGAAGATGACCCCTCATAACACCAATGTGAGGATGATCCCACTCATAACACCAGTGTGAGGATGATCCCACTCATAACACCAGTGTGAAGATGACCCCTCATAACACCAGTGTGAAGATGACCCCTCATAACACCAATGTGAGGATGATCCCTCATAACACCAGTGTGAGGATGATCCCACTCATAACACCAGTGTGAGGATGATCCCACTCCTAACACCAGTGTGAGGATGATCCCACTCCTAACACCAGTGTGAGGATGATCCCACTCCTAACACCAGTGTGAGGATGATCCCACTCCTAACACAGTGTGAGGATGATCCCACTCCTAACACCAATGTGAGGATAACACTCATAACACCAGTGTGAGGATGACCCCACTCATAACACCAGTGTGAGGATGACCCCACTCATAACACCAGTGTGAGGATGACCCCACTCATAACACCAGTGTGAGGATGACCCCACTCATAACACCAGTGTGAGGATGACCCCACTCATAACACCAATGTGAGGATGATCCCCCTCATAACACCAGTGTGAGGATGATCCCCCTCATAACACCAGTGTGAGGATGATCCCCCTCATAACACCAGTGTGAGGATGATCCCCCTCATAACACCAGTGTGAGGATGATAACACTTATAACACCAGTGTGAGGATGATAACACTCATATCACCAGTGTGAGGATGATAACACTCATATCACCAGTGTGAGGATGATAACACTCATAACACCAGTGTGAGGATGATCCCCTCATAACACCAGTGTGAGGATGATCCCCCTCATAACACCAGTGTGAGGACGATAACACTTATAACACCAGTGAGAGGATGATAACACTCATATCACCAGTGTGAGGATGATAACACTCATATCACCAGTGTGAGGATGATAACACTCATAACACCAGTGTGAGGATGATAACACTCATATCAACAGTGTGAGGATGATCCCACTCATAACACCAGTGTGAGGATGATCCCCCTCATAACACCAGTGTGAGGATGATCCCCCTCATAACACCAGTGTGAGGACGATAACACTTATAACACCAGTGAGAGGATGATAACACTCATATCACCAGTGTGAGGATGATAACACTCATATCACCAGTGTGAGGATGATAACACTCATAACACCAGTGTGAGGATGATAACACTCATATCAACAGTGTGAGGATGATCCACTCATAACACCAGTGTGAGGATGATCCCCTCATAACACCAGTGTGAGGATGATCCCCTCATAACACCAGTGTGAGGATGATCCCCCTCATAACACCAGTGTGAGGACGATAACACTTATAACACCAGTGAGAGGATGATAACACTCATATCACCAGTGTGAGGATGATAACACTCATATCACCAGTGTGAGGATGATAACACTCATAACACCAGTGTGAAGATGATAACACTCATATCAACAGTGTGAGGATGATCCCACTCATAACACCAGTGTGAGGATGATCCCCCTCATAACACCAGTGTGAGGATGATCCCCCTCATAACACCAGTGTGAGGATGATAACACATATAACACCAGTGAGAGGATGATAACACTCATATCACCAGTGTGAGGATGATAACACTCATAACACCAGTGTGAGGATGATCCCACTCATATCACCAGTGTGAGGATGATAACACTCATAACACCAGTGTGAGGATGATAACACTCATATCACCAGTGTGAGGATGATAACACTCATAACACCAGTGTGAGGATGATAACACTCATATCACCAGTGTGAGGATGATAACACTCATAACACCAGTGTGAGGATGATAACACTCATATCACCAGTGTGAGGATGATAACACTTATAACACCAGTGTGAGGATGAGCATTCCACCTCATTCTTACAAAAAGCGATAATTTATAAAAAACAAATATTCTGGCTTATATGGCACTTCTACACTCGCATAAAAGTAATGAAAAAACACCACAAGTTATTCACTTACAAAGATATAGAGATAAAGATCACAAGTTATTCACTTAGAAAGATAAAGAGATAAAGATATTTCTTTATCTTCCTCTAGAATACATCTAAGCTACGGAGTATGTAACATTTTGCTTACTGATTAAGGGAGTTAGTTATGCGAGGCCTGGTCTTGGACCTGGCTGCGGTGGCGCTGACCCCCCAACACCCTCCAGGTATACATCCTCTTGCATACTCTAAAGTACACCTCTTGTTATTGCAATCATAACTGGAATGTTGGTTGCAGTTCTCGTTGCGGATATTGCAGTCCTCGTTGTGGATATTCAAGTCCTCGTTACGGATATTGCAGTCCTCGTTACGGATATTGCAGTCCTCGTTACGGATATTGCAGTCCTCGTTACGGATATTGCAGTCCTCGTTACGGATATTGCAGTCCTCGTTACGGATATTGCAGTCCTCGTTACGGATATTGCAGTCCTCGTTAGATATTCATCCTCACGGATATTGCAGTCCTCGTTAGGATATTGCAGTCCTCGTTAGGATATTGCAGTCCTCGTTACGATATTGCAGTCAGTAGTATGCAGTCCCGTACGGTTTACTCGTTCGATATTGCAGTCCTCGTTATGGATATTGAGTCCTCGTTACGGATATTGCAGTCCTGTTACGGATATTGCAGTCCTCGTACGGATATTGCACTGGTTAGCCTCGTTACGGATATTGCAGTCCTCGTTACGATTGCAGTCCTGTTACGGATATTGTAGTCCTCGTACGATATTGCAGTCCTCGTTACGGATATTGTAGTCCTCGTTACGGATATTGCAGTCCTCGTTGGATATGTAGTCCTCGTTACGGATATTGCATCCTCGTTACGGATATTGCAGTCCTCGTTACGGATATTGCAGTCCTCGTTACGGATATTGCAGTCCTCGTTATGGATATTGCAGTCCTCGTTACGGATATTGTAGTCCTCGTTACGGATATTGCAGTCCTCGTTACGGATATTGTAGTCCTCGTTACGGATATTGCAGTCCTCGTTACGGATATTGTAGTCCTCGTTACGGATATTGCAGTCCTCGTTACGGATATTGCAGTCCTCGTTACGGATATTGCAGTCCTCGTTACGGATATCGCAGTCCTCGTTACGGATATTGCAGTCCTCGTTACGGATATTGCAGTCCTCGTTACGGATATTGTAGTCCTCGTTATGGATATTCTCTGTTAATAAGATATTCTCTAATGTCTAACACGATATGTTGTTCACATAGTGTCTTCAATGCGTCAGTATTGTGCACGACACTATTGTAGTGTATGTAGAGTGTACATAATGTACACGATACGTCTTGACAGTCTAATATATAGTCATACTGTCCACGGAACGGGTGGGCTTTGAACTCGTTGCGAGTGAGTTGTAAAACTCAAACCGTTCCATGGTTTGTGATCGTGAAGTGGTGTACACGACGCTGCCGTGGTGTACACGACGCTGCCGTGGTGTACACGACGCTGCCGTGGTGTAACGATGCTGCGTGGTGTACCGAGCTGCCGTGGTACACGATGCTGCCGTGGTGTACACAGCTGCCGTGGTGTCACGATGCTGCCGTGGGTACGATGCTGCCGTGGGTACAGATGCCCGTGTGTACAGTCTTCCGTGGTGTACACGTGCTGCCGTGGTGTACACGTGCCCGTGGTACACGATGCTGCCGTGGGAAGTGCTGCCGTGTGTACACGATGCTGCCGTGGTACACGATGTGCGTGGGTACGATGCTGCCGTGGTGTACACGATGCTGCCGTGGTTACACGATGCTGCCGTGGTGTACACTATGCGTGGTGTACACGATGCGCCGTGGTGTACAGATTGCCGTGGTGTACGACGCTGCCGTGGTTACGACGCTGCCGTGGTGTACACGACGCTGCCTGGTGTACACATGCTGCCGTGGTGTACACTATGCTGCCGTGGGGTACACGATGCTGCGTGGGGTACACGAGCTGCCGTGGTGTACACGAGCTGCGTGGTGTACACGACGCGCGTGGTGTACACATGCGCCGTGGTGTACACGATGCTGCCGGTAACGATGCCGTGGGTACATGCTGCCGTGGTGTACACGATGCTGCCGTGGTGTACGATGCTGCCGTGGGGTACACGATGCTGCCGTGGTGTACACGATGCTGCCGTGGTGTAACGCGTGCTGCCGTGGTGTACACGATGCTCCGTGGTGTACACGATGCTGCCGTGGTGTACACGATGCTGCCGTGGTACACGATGCTGCCGTGGGGTACACGATGCTGCCGTGGTGTACACGATGCGCGTGGGTACACGATGCTGCGTGGTGTACACGATGCTGCCGTGGTGTACGATGCTGCCGTGGTGTACACTATGCTGCCGTGGGTACACGATGTGCCGTGGTGTACACGACGCTGCCGTGGTGTACACGAGCTGCCGTGTGTACGAGCTGCCTGTGTACACTATGCTGCCGTGGTGTACACTATGCTGCCGTGGGGTACACGATGCTGTCGTGGGGTACACGACGCTGCCGTGGTGTACACGACGCTGCCGTGGTGTACACGACGCTGCCGTGGTGTACACTATGCTGCCGTGGTGTACACGATGCTGCCGTGGGGTACACGATGCTGCCGTGGGGTACACTATGCTGCCGTGGTGTACACGATGCTGCCGTGGTGTACACGATGCTGCCGTGGGGTACACGATGCTGCCGTGGTGTACACGATGCTGCCGTGGTGTACACGATGCTGCCGTGGTGTACACGATGCTGCCGTGGTGTACACGATGCTGCCGTGGGTACACGATGCTGCCGTGGTGTACACGATGCTGCCGTGGTGTACACGATGCTGCCGTGGTGTACACGATGCTGCCGTGGTGTACACGATGCTGGCGTGGGGTACACGATGCTGCCGTGGTGTACACGATGCTGCCGTGGTGTACACGATGCTGCCGTGGTGTACACGATACTGCCGTGGTGTACACGATGCTGCCGTGGTGTACACGATGCTGCCGTGGTGTACATGATGCTGCCGTGGGGTACACGATGCTGCCGTGGTGTACACGATACTGCCGTGGTGTACACGATGCTGCCGTGGTGTACACGATGCTACCGTGGGTACACGACGCTGCCGTGGTGTACACTATGCTACCGTGGGGTACACGATGCTACCGTGGGGTACACGATGCTGCCGTGGTGTACACGATGCTGCCGTGGTGTACACGATGCTGCCGTGTACACGATGCTGCCGTGGTGTACACGATGCTGCCGTGGTGTACACGATGCTGCCGTGGTGTACACGATGCGCCGTGTCACGATGCTGCCGTGGTGTACACGATGCTGCCGTGGTGTACACGATGCTGCCGTGGGGTACACGATGCTGCCGTGGTGTACACGATGCTGCCGTGGTGTACACGATGCTGCCGTGGTGTACACGATGCTGCCGTGGTGTACACGATGCTGCCGTGGTCCGATGCCGTGTCACGATGCTACCGTGGTACACGATGCTGCCGTGGTGTACACGATGCTGCCGTGGTGTACACGATGCTGCCGTGGTGTACACGATGCTGCCGTGGTGTACATGATACTTTCGTATTAAATTAAAGTTCACCGGTCAAAACTTTTCAGAAAGAACTTGGTCACACACGTGTGGTGAGAACTTGGTCACACACGTGTGGTGAGAACTTGGTCACACACGTGTGGTGAGAATGTGCGTGTTCAGACACCAGTCGCCTTCAGGATATTTATTCTACTCGCCAGGAAAGTCAGTGAAAGACTATTTGAAAAAAGGGGACCATCAGCAAGGGAGCATAGATGAAAGTCAAGGACACTTGAATCGCAAGGCTATTAGAAAGAACCTTTTTTTGGCCTGATTAGAAAGTAGGGCTATCTTCAGGAGGAAGTGGGTGCCGGGGATTTCATACAAGTTTTTGAAGGCGGGTATGATAGAGCACACGATGCCAGGAATAGCGTGTGACCGTTCTAGAGAAGTTAAGAGACCAGGAGCAGAGAGTCGACCCCATACAGCTACAGATACGTTAGCACAAATTAATAAGCATGTGAGCACACGCACACAACCTCTTTCCCTTAAGCAAGTATCCAGGTAACCATCTGCCACCCCCACAGTGGTATGGATCCAGGCCTGACACTGCTCCTCCTGCTGCCGGTATTGACTAACGATATACCAACGTTACACTCGCGCTAGCTCTCTCACCAACATTGAGCCATAAATAAGTTATCTTTTGCGTGCTTGCTTATGTAAATACTGAGTCAAGGGAAAGGAAATAAGAGGAAGAGAACTAATTGGGAAAGGTGGAACAAAAGAAGTAGCGAGAGAGAAAGAGAGAGATGAACAATTATAAGAACACAAAAATAAAGGAAATTGCATAAATCCAGCTTGAAAATTGCCCATATATATATGTTAGTGGAGCTGACAACGTGTCCCCGCCCCCATCTATAATAACCGTGTTCTGACAAGTGACAGATCTATAAGGGCTATTAATATCTGGTTCCGTTTTACATCTTAATTGACAGCGTAAAAATCGCCCCTCAATGACAAAGTTCTTGGTCTAATGTTATGTTATTTTAATTTCAATTATCATTTAAATTACATCACTGAAGTACATTCTTTGCTGTGCTCTAACCTGACAAGTGAAGCACATTCTTTGCTGTGCTCTAACCTGACAAGTGAAGCACATTCTTTGCTGTGCTCTAACCTGACAAGTGAAGCACATTCTTTGCTGTGCTCTAACCTAACAAGTGAAATGAAGCCCTTTGCCCCGTACATTCCCGTAGTTATTTATGTATTGAGGTAGGAGATGGCAGGTTGTTGGGAGACCAGTGTTGATATCTAGGGGACGTGCTGCTTAACCTTCAGTGTAAGCAGCGTGTGTGAGGATTACTGGGTTCTGAGGGACTGCCATATATCCCGCTCTTCTCGCAGTAAACACGTCATTTATGGTATTTCGTCAGGCTACACTTTATTATGTTTTAAAGGAATTTTTTTTCATGGTTTATTGAGTAGGATTGCAGTAACAAATAAAATTAAAACGGAACATCAATACTTTATCTCACTCATTTTAATTTACCCATCAATCTCCCTGTCACCCCCGCAGTCTCTCATTCTCTCTCTCATCCTTCTTTATCTTTCTCACTACTCATTCTCGCACACCTCATACTTTCAACCACCGTTCTCACCGTATCATTCCAGGTGTTGAAAGTTGGTAGAGAACGCAAACTTCTGACATTAAGTATTTATACTTTATTTGAGTTAACGTTTCGCTCTGTAAAGCTTTATAAAATATAAAGGAAATGCTCGTGTCTGAATGCTTATATAGGCAAGACCAAGGAGAGGTCAGTATATATAGCAAGAGGTAAAGGGAGATTAGGTACATACAAACCACGAGTATATTTCACAATTTCTCAACCTTACACACTATCAGCAAATGGTGGCGCAATGTTCTTCGTTGGTGTTACGATGTTGCTACAGCTTCTTGTTCTCATCTGAATTTTATTTGAAACTTGCATCGTCTGTTGTACCTCGTGTTTTCGTCTACAAACAGTTGATGCTTTGAAGGCTACAACGGATATTGAGAGTATATTGTAAATTCACTGGCTGCACAGGTAAGTTTATGGAATAATGAAGGCCAGTAAGGACTTCCTGAGTACCTTCATCGAGGGGATTGATACATCAAGATCTACCTCGCTGAAAGCAGATATCAGTTCGCCATCCAGGCCAGGGCGGATATTGACGATGCCCGTAAAACTGGGACATAATAAAGATTCCAGATACCACCGTCAAGTAATATTAAGGGTATTAGACATTCCGTTTAGAACCATAAAAGGAGATAAAAAGCTTTGACTCGCGCAGTGCTGCGCTTTGCTCTCCCACGACTGTGAGCAGCGCAACTGTGAGACCTGATATAACCTATCTAATAGATACTTAACCAACAGTGTAACAGAAACATTAAGCCTGGGACCCAGGTGTGTGACAAAAAATACACAATTATCTTTAACACAGACAACGTAACCAGTAGTTATGGAGACAACGACTCGAACTTTATGAAGGGTTACGTAAACTAATCCTAACTGTAACCAACTAAGTCAACCATGCCTGATTTACATAATTGTTATCAGGGAATATGACCGAAGGATCACAATGTCAAGAACTGCCACAACAGGTAAAGGTAACTCTGGGATTATTACGAACAATAATTCCCTCAACCACGAACGATTGAAATTCACGGAATGTTGAGATGTGTGCCACAACACACACACACACAGGCCATAAAATAGACATAACTAGGAATCAAAGCAATGAGAGTACTATAAGAAAACTGAGTTGTCTCCGGTAAGCAGGAACTGCACCTTAATCCATGCAACCCAAGACCATGTGTGTGTGTGTGTGTGTGTAATTGCTTAATTGTGATTATAGGGGGTCGATTCACAGCTCCTGGCCCTGTTTGTGTGTTTCTGTCTATGTTTTGGGAAAGTATGTGTGCACACGAATATGGAATTGTTTATAACTCACAAACTGAAAAAAAACAATTAGATGTCTTTTAGGTCGGTTTTGGGCCCATATCAAGTCGCAGGTGGACAGTGGTCCTGGACCCACCTGAGCGTCGTCTAAAAAATTCATTTCGAAATCGAGAGTTAGTTCTAAAACGTATTAGCCGCAGGACTGTGACTTTTATTAAGCGAGTATGCCATTATTTATTACTAAGTTGACCCAGTGACCTTTTGGTCTCAACGCTTTGTAAATAAAAAGAAAATCCTTCCTTTCTCTCCCAGCCAACGCTAACCTGCCTTCACCTTGCTATTAGTTCATTGATTTTATTGACTTATGCGAACATTATAACTTCCTCGCTCCATTGGCTGCAGCTTTTACCTGGTGTTGGACCGCCAGCTCTCACGACGCCACGGGCTCTCTGGGTGTTGGACCGCCAGCTCTCACGACGCCATGGGCTCTCTGGGTGTTGGACCGCCAGCTCTCACGACGCCATGGGCTCTCTGGGTGTTGGACCGCCAGCTCTCACGACGCCATGGGCTCTCTGGGTGTTGGACCGCCAGCTCTCACGACGCCATGGGCTCTCTGGGTGTTGGACCGCCAGCTCTCACGACGCCATGGGCTCTCTGGGTGTTGGACCGCCAGCTCTCACGACGCCATGGGCTCTCTGGGTGTTGGACCGCCTGCTCTCACGACGCCATGGGCTCTCTGGGTGTTGGCCCGCGAGCTCTCACGACGCCATGGGCTTTCTGGGTGTTGGACCACGAGCTCCCACGACACTATGGGCTCTCTGGGTGTTGGACCGCGAACTCCCACGACGCCATGGGCTCTCTGGGTGTTGGACCGCGAACTCCCACGACGCCATGGGCTCTCTGGGTGTTGCCCCGCGAGCTCTCACGACGCCATGGGCTTTCTGGGTGTTGGACCACGAGCTCCCACGACACTATGGGCTCTCTGGGTGTTGGACCGCGAACTCCCACGACGCCATGGGCTCTCTGGGTGTTGGACCGCGAACTCCCACGACGCCATTGGCTCTCTGGGTGTTGGACCGCGAGCTCCCACGACGCCATGGGCTCTCTGGGTGTTGGACCGCGAACTCCCACGACGCCATGGGCTCTCTGGGTGTTGGACCGCGAGCTCTCACGACGCCATGGGCTCTCTGGGTGTTGGACCGCGAACGCCCACGACGCCATGGGCTCTCTGGCTATTTCCAATACAATGTGTGGAAAAAACAATGTACGGTTAAGGACATTTATTAGAGGAAACGTTTCGCCACAAGTGGCTTCTGAAGAAGCCGGAAACATTTTCTATAATAAATGTCCTGAACCGTACATAAGTGTCTTTTTCCACATCTTGTTGGTATCACCAGACCATTTTTCAATACGAGGACCATGGACCATGGACCATGGACCATGGACCATGGACGAGAGGATTGGCAAGGAGTTCGTTCAATGTGTCAAGCCAAACAGTTTCATTTAACCTGAATTTCCTCCTTGCTAGTTCAGGTTTCTTTTCTATTCTGTTGGTTAGTTATGACGAGTTACAGATGTAAGCAAATTTTTTGTAGTCCTTTAATCTACCCATTAAAAATCTGTTAGATTCCGTTGGTTTTCCTGGTAGTTTTGTTCTTCCTGCGTCTTATTTCCCTCTTCCATTCAAACGTGCTTAAGCTCCTTTTCTGCTCACTCACCGTTTCAACTTTTTTTTACACAGCTCAATTTTACAGGCTAAGAGCTGTTATCCTACCTCAGCTCATTTCAAAACCCAGCCCTATCTAAGGTATACTACCACCCCCAGGATGCGACCCACAAAAGTCTGCTAACACCCGGTTACCTACTTACTGCAAGGTGAACAGAGGAAGCAGGTGCACGGAAACATGTCCAACGTTTCTACCCGGTCGGTGATCGAACCACGGACACTCAATATGTGAGTTGAGTGCGCTACCAACCAAGCCACGGGGACACCTTTTTCCCAAATGCTAGACTCCCTGCTCTGGACTCGTATTTATACCTTATTGACCATTTTTAATTACATACTCTTGCTCTGGATGCCGGGGACTCTTGATCCAAGAATTGCAATTATACGCCCATTTCTTGGATCGAACCTGATTGCCTCTCATTTCCATGCGTTGTATTTTTCAGGGTCAGTTCCTGCAGTATACCAGTATTTTTACTGCCGAGTTACATACCCTCCTCAGTGACATTATTCAAAACGTTAGACCAAAAAAGTCATATCCGCCTCATTGTAAGTTGCAGTCTTAGGTTTTCAAAATACATTACAATAGAGCCATTTTTTTAAGATTCTTCTTAAGCCTTTATACTTGTCATTTAGTGCTGCTTCGTCCAACTTTCAGAAGACAATAACAATTCAACATTTATTTAGTCCAAAGACATTTCAGTGTTTTGGTCAATGATCTGTCAGTCTATACTCGGTCAGCAGTTCAGATTGTCCATTATCCTACAGTCACTTACCCTTTTCTGAGTATTTCCTGGTCTTCACAAGTGAGATCGTTGGCACTTTCTTTGGTCCATACTGGTGATCTAGATGTTTATTTTTTTCTTTTAATCAAATCATACTTGCCAGGGGAAGGCCTCAGTCAGCTGACCAAAAGCTCCAGCTGCGGGTCATCATATGACTTAGACCCCCGTCAAGAAGCACCTGTCCTGTTTCCTGAAAACTCTTACCTAACCTAACATATTCAAGAGACACATACATATATCGTAATCAACAAAGAATTCTCTCCGCTACTCTGCGCTGAATGGCCAGCAAGTTTGGACAGATTACTTTGTTTATCTTAAGATTACTTCAGCGGAGGAAACACTCTCTTCTATGCTTCCTCTGTCCTCTCTTTATTGCTGATACCATCTATTCACTTTTATCAGGATCCAATCTGCAACATCGGCTTCAATTTTCGTATCTTCTAAATTCACCTTTGTGTCATACATCTGCTTTTTCCATCTAATATTTAGCATTATTATTGTTGTTGTTGCTATAGCTACATAAGATTCTCAGTCTTATGAGAATTTCGGTATGGCCATGGGATCGCCAATCACAGCTTTCCTCGCTAATCTCTATATGAAGTCCCAGGAAACAGGGACATGAAAACCAGGTACCATCATCCCCAGCAGTGCCATGAGCTGCTCCTCACTGCCACATTTATCATGTTCTTAGCATGAACAGATTAAACGATAAAGAACCGACGATAATGTTTATTTAGAGAGAGAAAAAGACGATTCCCTCTCTTTGTGAGATATATTAATTAAAAAACACGATTCTCCCCAGCTTATAGTTTACAAGATAGCTATTTCGTTATCTTTTATTTCATCATGTCTTAGTAATAAGCCTTTTACCATTTTTTAAATTAGCAACTAACACTTAATTTAGGAGTAGTATGATGGTTAAAGAAGACCATCACTAGCACATGCTTTAAGGTCAACACAGGGTTGTGCGCAAGATATCTGAGATAATCAATACTCTCATGGGTAAACAGCTACCATAAACGAAGCAACACACACGGAGTATTCATTATATCTACCTCAGTTTATGCTGAGTAAACATCTTGAGAATTATGAATGTATATTGTTACACTTCTGTCCTGCTTAACCCCCCATGGTTTGTTACTAGCGGAATTATATTTGATAGAATCCTGAAGGAAGTAGAGATGTAAAAATGTTACAGAAATGTAACGAACAAGAATGTAAATCTACTCAATGTTATAATGTTCCACAAGTCACAGTACTCACAGTACATCAACGGCAGTACTCACAGTATATCAACAGCAGGATGGTGAACACAAGCCTCTCACGGATCTCATCTCATCCACTCAACGACTCAACAAGACCATTACAACGACTCAACAAGAGCATTACAACGACTCAACAAGAGCATTACAACTACTCAACAAGACCATTACAACGACTCAACAAGACCATTACAACGACTCAACAAGAGCATTACAACGACTCAACAAGAGCATTACAACTACTCAACAAGACCATCATACTCAACAAGACCATTACAACGACTCAACAAGAGCATTACAACGACTCAACAAGAGCATACAACGCTCAACAAGGCTTAACGACTCAACAAGAGCATTACAACGACTCAACAAGAGCATTACAACGACTCAACAAGAGCATTACAACGACTCAACAAGAGCATTAACGACTCAACAAGAGCATTCACGACTCACAAAGCATTACAACGACTCAACAGAGCATTAACGACTCACAACTAACGCTCAACAAGAGCATTACAACGACTCAACAAGAGCATTACAACGACTCAACAAGAGCATTACAACGACTCAACAAGAGCATTACAACGACTCAACAAGAGCATTACAACGACTCAACAAGAGCATTACAACGACTCAACAAGAGCATTACAACGACTCACAGGCATTACAACGACTCACAAGACATTACAACGACTCAACAAGAGCATTACAACGACTCAACAAGAGCATTACAACGACTCAACAAGAGCATTACAACGACTCAACAAGAGCATTACAACGACTCAACAAGAGCATTACAACGACTCAACAAGACCATTACAACGGAGAAACTGAACTCAAAGAAAGAAAAATAATCTTGAGCAGGATACTAGAGAGATGTCATAAAAGATCGATAACTATGATTAGTAGAAAGAGATGACGTATGCTGACGTAAGGGTACGTCACCATACATCAAATAGACAAGCAGAGTACGACACAAGAGTCGTACCTGTACAAACTCTGTCTTTAAACTGGTACATATCCATATAATGTAGATAGAGAATATAATATTTGCTTACAATAAAGTTGAAAGTTAACAAACTAATTTGAGCTTAATAGTACAAGTGCATAAAGGCGCCGATTTAGAAATATAAACACAGGCCTGTCTAATTCACAATACAAACATGATCGTAAACACCTGAAGATAAATAATCCATATGTGCATCTCTTGCGTATCTTTAATATCTAAACGTGACGCCTACACCCCAGGCTGCTGTCGAACACTGCAATAAAGATTGCCAAGTGTTGCACATGTCTTATTAATCAGCGTGAGTATCGTATACCACTGATATAATGAACACGTGAGAGGGGAGCTTGAGAGAATGACGCAAGTCTCCTGATGTCACAACAATCTCACTGGTGTCACCACAGTAACAACCTCACTGGTGTCACCACAGTAACAACCTCACTGGTGTCACCACAGTAACAACCTCACTGGTGTCACCACAGTAACAACCTCACTGATGTCACCACAGTAACAACCTCACTGATGTCACCATAGTAACAACCTCACTGATGTCACCACAGTAACAACCTCACTGATGTCACCACAGTAACAACCTCATTGATGTCACCACAGTAACAACCTCACTGGTGTCACCACAGTACCAACCTCACTGGTGTCACCACAGTACCAACCTCACTGGTGTCACCACAGTAACAACCTCACTGGTGTCACCACAGTAACAACCTCACTGGTGTCACCACAGTAACAACCTCACTGGTGTCACCACAGTAACAACCTCACTGGTGTCACCACAGTAACAACCTCACTGGTGTCACCACAGTAACAACCTCACTGGTGTCACCACAGTAACAACCTCACTGGTGTCACCACAGTAACAACCTCACTGGTGTCACCACAGTAACAACCTCACTGGTGTCACCACAGTAACAACCTCACTGGTGTCACCACAGTAACAACCTCACTGGTGTCACCACAGTAACAACCTCACTGGTGTCACCACAGTAACAACCTCACTGGTGTCACCACAGTAACAACCTCACTGGTGTCACCACAGTAACAACCTCACTGGTGTCACCACAGTAAAAACCTCACTGGTGTCACCACAGTAACAACCTCCCTGGTGTCAACACAGTAACAGCCTCACTGTTATCACAGTAACAACCTCACTGGTGTCACCACAGTAACAACCTCCCTGGTGTCACCACAGTAACAACCTCACTGGTGTCACCACAGTAACAACCTACCTGGTGTCACCACAGTAACAACCTCACTGTTATCACAGTAACAACCTCACTGGTGTCACCACTGTAACAACCTCACTGGTGTCACCACAGTAACAACCTCACTGGTGTCACCACAGTAACAACCTCACTGGTGTCACCACAGTAACAATCTCACTGGTGTCACTACAGTAACAACCTCACTGGTGTCACCACAGTAACAACCTCACTGGTGTCACCACAGTAACAACCTCACTGGTGTCACCACAGTAACAACCTCACTGGTGTCACCACAGTAACAACCTCACTGGTGTCACCACAGTAACAACCTCACTGGTGTCACCACAGTAACAACCTCACTGGTGTCACCACAGTAACAACCTCACTGGTGTCACCACAGTAACAACCTCACTGGTGTCACCACAGTAACAACCTCACTGGTGTCACCACAGTAACAACCTCACTGGTGTCACCACAGTAACAACCTCATTGGTGTCACCACAGTAACAACATCACTGGTGTCACCACAGTAACAACCTCACTGGTGTCACCACAGTAACAACCTCACTGGTATCACCACAGTAACAACCTCACTGGTGTCACCACAGTAACAACCTCCCTGGTGTCAACACAGTAACAGCCTCACTGTTATCACAGTAACAACCTCACTGGTGTCACCACAGTAACAACCTCCCTGGTGTCACCACAGTAACAACCTCACTGGTGTCACCACAGTAACAACCTACCTGGTGTCACCACAGTAACAGCCTCACTGTTATCACAGTAACAACCTCACTGGTGTCACCACTGTAACAACCTCACTGGTGTCACTACAGTAACAACCTCACTGGTGTCACCACAGTAACAACCTCACTGGTGTCACCACAGTAACAACCTCACTGGTGTCACCACAGTACCAACCTCACTGGTGTCACCACAGTAACAACCTCACTGGTGTCACCACAGTAACAACCTACCTGGTGTCACCACAGTAACAGCCTCACTGTTATCACAGTAACAACCTCACTGGTGTCACCACTGTAACAACCTCACTGGTGTCACTACAGTAACAACCTCACTGGTGTCACCACAGTAACCTCACTGGTGTCACCACAGTTACAACCTCACTGGTGTCACCACAGTAACAACCTCACTTGTGTCACCACAGTAACAACCTCACTGGTGTCACCACAGTAACAACCTCACTGGTGTCACCACAGTAACAACCTCACTGGTATCACCACAGTAACAACCTCACTGGTGTCACCACAGTAACAACCTCCCTGGTGTCAACACAGTAACAGCCTCACTGTTATCACAGTAACAACCTCACTGGTGTCACCACAGTAACAACCTCCCTGGTGTCACCACAGTAACAACCTCACTGGTGTCACCACAGTAACAACCTACCTGGTGTCACCACAGTAACAGCCTCACTGTTATCACAGTAACAACCTCACTGGTGTCACCACTGTAACAACCTCACTGGTGTCACCACAGTAACAACCTCACTGGTGTCACCACAGTAACAACCTCACTGTTATCACAGTAACAACCTCACTGGTGTCACCACTGTAACAACCTCACTGGTGTCACTACAGTAACAACCTCACTGGTGTCACCACAGTAACAACCTCACTGGTGTCACCACAGTAACAACCTCACTGGTGTCACCACAGTAACAACCTCACTGGTGTCACCACAGTAACAACCTCACTGGTGTCACCACAGTAACAACCTCACTGGTGTCACCACAGTAACAGCCTGATGCCCACAGAGTGTGACAAGCTAACACCTACGGAAGAAATGAACGTTTCAGTATTACACAACTAAATTATTTTAAGGCAAAACTTCAACATTTCACCCAGAATTGTTTTAATTAATGAAATAATCTACAATATCTGAAGAGCCCAGACTGGTATGAATAACGCTCTCCCCATTGCTCAGTCTCCCAGCTCAGGTTGACACAGTTCAACACCTTGTATGAGTCCCCACCTGAGTGATACACTATCACAGGGAAGCACAGCTACTTTATGTTGCCAAGGTTAACTATCATATAGAATAGCGTAGCAGCACACTGCAGATGTATATCCAATTTTGTTTTAAAAAAGTCTACACTTAACTGTTGTATTAGCACTTTCTTCCACCCTCTTCATTATCCAAAATTCTACATAAACAAGATTTAGGCATAACTAAATAAAAAAAATCGTAGAGAATGGAGGAGAGCCATGACTTACAACTTGTGAAGGAGAGCCATGACTTACAACTTGTGGAGGAGAGCCATGACTTACAACTTGTGGAGGAGAGCCATGACTTGCAACTTGTTAACGTGTATCTCAGAGGCAGAATGCTCGAAGAGCAAAACAATGAGTCTGGAACATAGAAGCAAATAGGTACCGAGGAGTTCTTAGAGTGTGGTGCGTTGCGGCCCAGGAGGCGGCCCAGGAGGCGGCCCAGGAGGATGCCAGTACATCTTAGATTGATAAATTAGAGACATGTGCAATACTTGGGTATCTTTACTAGGGAAACGTTTCGCCACACAGTGGCTTCATGATGAAGCCACTGTGTGGCGAAACGTTTTCCTTCCCAAGTGTTACCCATGTGTCTAACTTATCAACTTTTCGGTTCTCTGAACCATT
Source organism: Cherax destructor (assembly GCA_009830355.1). Taxonomy (NCBI): domain Eukaryota; kingdom Metazoa; phylum Arthropoda; class Malacostraca; order Decapoda; family Parastacidae; genus Cherax; species Cherax destructor. Next base: position 58,931 of record WNWK01003369.1, on the reverse strand, counting down.
TATCTGCACATCTTACATTGCTCCAGATTGTGAAATAAAGCAAAATAAAGCTGCAAGTAAAAATGCTAACAACATGCTAGACTTAACAAAAACACACAAGACGACACCTTCCATATGCTGCTTGAGACTGATCCACATCTCTCACACAAGTTCAACTTGACAAGTCACATTAACGACTCACCAAACAAACAACTCGTTTAACAAAACATAAACAATGAAGTATAAAAGAACTTAAAACCTGGAGGTCGGAAAGCTGTCATAGTCGTGATATAGAAAACACACGTTTCAGAAGCAACTTTAACTGAGACAACATTTCGCCATGACTAAACCTCTCCATAGAGCGAAACATTATCCCATTAAAAGTTTATTTTGTAACTTTTTTTTCACTGTTGTCGACATTATTATTATAATCAAATAGAAGCGCTAAACCACAGGGGTTATACAGCGCTGCAGGTACTGTTGTCGACAATACGTCTATTCTAGACGCACTTTCATGGTTATAACACACGTGTGTTGCCATGGTGCTTATTTGAGAGGGGAAGAAATCACCCAACACTTCTCATGATCATTTGATGGCTCATTCAATGGCTCCTTTCAGAGTTACGTAAGAAATTCATTATGGCGATGCTTGTGCGACCTTGATACCTCATATTTAAGCTAATACTTTTGATTTATTTATCGCATGACTCACCAACTATGGAATTTGTGCATGTTCGAGGTCTTAGTTCCTTTCCAGCTGGTGACCTGGGTTAAGCTGCTGGTTACATGAGCTTCGCTGGTGCTTCCTCCAGGTTTGTGACTCGGACTAAGTTGGTATTTCTACCCAGCTGGTGACCAAAGCTAAACCTGTGTATCTGATCATCTAATATATTACTTGGTATCTTCCTCTACCTCCATCTTCCGTTTCTTCCACAGATGGTAATGGGATGGGTGCGCTGTACCAACTGTCCCCACACTGGCTGAACCAGAACGGCAGCTTCGTCAGCACTGAGGACCTGGTGTTGACGAACCCGCAGGTGACTGTGTGTGTGTGGGTCCGTATTACATACTTCAGGAGACCCTCCATCCCTCTCAGCGTCGCCACCAAGATCGACAACGTCGCCGACGTCAGCGTTGGTAGGGATAGTTTTCTTATTTTATGTGGATAATTTCCATTTTGCATCTTTTATCGTTCGCAATTATTACTTGTGTGATATATATATATATTCAACAAACTTGCCGTCTTTCACCTAGGTAGGGTGACTCATAAAAGAAAAAACACTTTCACTATCACTTGCTCCATCACTGTCTTGCCAGAGGGGCGCTGATACTACAATTGAAAACTGCAAATATTCCCACCCCTTCTTCAGAGTGCAGTCACTGTACTTCCCTTCTCCAGGTCTCAAGTCCGGCTAACCGGTTTTCCTGAGTCCCTCTAACTCCCTCTAACACACACACGCTTGCTGGATGTCTCAGCCCCTCGCATACAAAACCTCCTTACCCCTTTCCTCCAACCTTTCCTAGGCCGACCCCTACCCCTGTACACTAACTGCTCCTTTCAGGGCAGGCAAAACTGTTGACCTGGAAAGTGTACAAAGAACTTTCACTGCACACACAAGTACGATAAGGCACCTAAATTACTGGGAACGGTTGAAGTCCCTTGATTTATATTCCCTGGAACGCAGGCGAGAGAGATGCATGATAATATACACTTGGAATATCCTACAGGGATTAGTACCAAACTTGCACATGAAAATCACTCCCTATGAAAGCAAAAGACTCGGCAGGAGATGCAACATTTCCCCAATGAAAAGCAGGGGCGCCACGAGTACACTGAGAGACAACACAATAAGTGTCAGGGGCCCAAGACTGTTCAACTGTCTCCCAGCATATATAAGGAGGATTACCAATAGACCCCTGGCTGTCTCAAGAAGGCATTGGACAGGCACCTAAAGTCAGTACCTGACCAGCCGGGCTGTGGTTCGTACGTCAGTTTCCGTACGACCAGCAGTAACAGCCTGGTTGATCAGACCCTTGGTTTAGCGCTTCTATTTGATTATAATAATAATAATGATCAGACCCTGATCCACCAAGAAGTCTGGTCTCAGACTGGGCCCCGGAGGCGTTGACCCCGAAACCCTCTCCAGGTATACTCCGCCTTTCTTCCACTGCTGGTTTATACGCTCTCCAAATCATTCTATTTTGTTCCAGCCTTTCTATATGTCTGAACCACCATAACCCCTCTTCAGCTCTCTGAATAATACTTTTAGTAACCATGCACTTCCCAATTTCCAAGCTACGAATTCTCTGCATAATATTCACACAGCACATTTCCTTCAAATATGACATCTCCACTGCCTCCAGCCTCCTCCTTGCTGCAACGTTCACAACCCATGCTTCACACCCATATAAGAGCCTTGATACCACTATACTCTCGTACTTTCCTCTTTTTGCTTCCATGGATAACGCTGTCTCCACAGACTCCTGAATATATAGGTGAGTACATATAGGAAGCTCATTTGTCTCGCGCTCAGCAGACAGAGGATCAAGCCTTCACCACGTCTTGCGCTGAATGACCCAAATGGGTTTAGCGCTTAACATGAATTAAGTACTAACTCAACAGACTCCTCAGTGCACCACTCACATTTTTTCCCCCTCGTCTATTCTATGGTTAACCTCATCTTTCATTGATCCATCTTCTGACAAGTGCACTCCCAAATATCTGAACACTTTCACTTCCTCCATTCTCCTTCCCTCCAATCTGATATCAAATCTTTCATTACCTAAATTTTTTGTAACCCTCATCACCTTGATATTTCTAATGTTCACTTTTAATTTCCTTTTTTTTTACATACCCTCCCAAATTTGTCCACCAACCTCTGCAACTTGTCTTTAGAATCCTCCAAAAGCACAGTGTCATCAGCAAAAAGCAAATGTGACAACTCTCACTTTGTGTTAGATTTTTTATCTTCCAATCCCACACCTCTTCCCAACACCTCTGCATTCGCTTCCCTGTCTAAGGCCTAGTTTTACTGGGAAATAATCTCTCTTCTACATACTCTAATGGTTAGAGTCTAACCTGAGCCTCACTATCCACGTAAAATATCTTAAACTGCTTTCAAATATTTGCAACATCTGCCATATTGCTTCCCTATCTACCCTATCATATGCCTTTTCCAAATCCATATATGCATATTCCATGGGTAGCATTGAAAATGGGTTGGGTTTGGGTTTTAGAAAGACTTGTTAGGTAAAAGAACACAAGTGCAACTAATGTGACATTTTATTGTGGCAACGTTTCGCTCTCCAGGAGTTTGGCAAGACTTTGACGTGAAGGTTTTGGTATTATAAAAGCGCACTTCGCCTCATTCTAGTATATTCCAGCTTTCACACTTTTGCTATAAATTTTGTTTTGTGTCTGCCAATAAATCCTTACAATGCCATAATTTTCAAAATTCACTTTTATTAGGACGATGTTGGCTAAAATTCCGGTGGTAATAATGCACCGTGGCAGGGAAGATATATCTCCATGTTATTCTCGCACACCTACAACAACACTATTACGAACATTTGCGTGTCTCACCAAAGGTTTTACTCTTAGGTGAACAGAGAGATTTTGTTCGGATACGAAAAAGCTAACCTCATATTACTTAATACATGAAGCACGAACTACAGTGCTGCGTCGTGATGAGAAAAATATGTGAAGAAAACACTGCAGCGTATTTTCACTAAACCTAAAACTTTGTATCCATATATTGACGACACTGAGTTATGGATTCTGGAAACTGATGACTGTTTTTTTTTTTTTGACCCAAGAGGAAAGCCGTCACATCTCAAGTATGGATTAACAGGATTGTGTTGGGAGGAGACGCACTGCTCAACACCTGTTTGAGTTTCTACAGGTGTTTCGGCAATACTAGAGTAGCAACGACTGAATGGTATTTCAGCAACACAAGTGACATAAAGCTGTTGTTGAAGTAGACTTATACTTCTTAAATTAATGATGAATATTATGTGCTTTAAAGCAGAGAGCGAAAGAGAATGAGAAATTTTTAATCAGGAATCTAAAATATATATGAAAATTGGAGAACAAAAAGGCACATTACCGTGAGTGGCACAATACACAAATAACCCACATGTAGGAAACACAACCTTATCATGACACTTCGGTTCGACTTTACAAGTCATCGTGTGACTTGTAAATAGTCCAAGTGGGACCAAAATGTCGTCATAAGCTTCTCCTATGTTCGGGTTATGTGTGTATAACTAAACTAAATGGGATCATTTTGCCAGCAGGTTTCCGATAACCACAAGATAATGAGAATACTTGATGCAGACTCAGCTCACTTTAGAAAAGGAAACTATCGACAGGTTCCCGTTCCGTGGTGCTCTACTATACATAGTAATTAGGTACAAAGTGTACATGAAACCTGTTAACCAAAGTAGGCATCATAAGGAAGACTTTGGAGTTTTTTGCATCTAAAGCACAGAGTTCCAAAAGAATTTGTCTTCATACACCAAACGTTGCCACAGTTCAATTTCCTCTTCCTTTTCCATTAGAGATTTGCAATTGACGCGGCTTTCAAATCTTTAGCTCTCAATGCAGCGACATCAGTTCCTGCAAATTCAACGTTGCTGCAGCACTCGCCCACAACAACAACAACAACAGTCGCCACTGCCTCGCATCTCCACCAAGAACCTCATAAAACTAAAATCTCGAGCCCTTAAAGAGTCCATACGGGCGTTTACGCCTTTCACTGCAGGAGATGCGATAAAGTCTACCCTGGAAAAAACATTTCGCACCATCGATACACTCCTCAACGAATGCTAAAAACAAGAGAAACTGCACTGAAACTCACCATGCTGCTTCACAAAGGAGTGTACTGCGTAGCTTGAACTACGCTTCTGCCACGTTTCACTCAGGAACTGCGCGAAAATTCGAGTCCAGGAACTTTTTGATAGCACATCGTACGGGTCCATCATCATCTTCACATCGCCTGAAATTGTTCAGGAAACGTCATCGTAGTTGCAATGACTGAGACGTTTATTTTAAGAGCCGGGACGTGCCTGACGTGCCTGACGTGCCTGACGAGTCATATTCAAGTACTGTACTAACTGCCCAAGTAACACGTGTTCCCACCAAGATATTAAATCAAACAAAATTGATCTGACTTGAATGAATGGAAAGCTTAAGTATCTACTGGGGTAGAAGTGAGAAATTTAAAGGCACTTCAGTAAAGAAAAGGATCACCTTGTGGACCAATATGTTTATATTAAGAGGTCAAAAACGACACCCAGAAAGATCAATTAATTATTTAATTGATTTTATTTATATTGATGAATAATTAATTGGTCTCTGGGTGCATCTCAGAAAGCGTAAGAATATGTATGATGTGTATAATAATAATAATAATAATAATAATAATAATAATAATAATAATAATAATACTTTATTGAGACATGGTACAATGATACATGGTTGGGTAGACAAGATCCATAGTTATTGATGAGATGTACATGCCAAAAGCCCCTAATATGCTGTGCATTGCGGGCATTCTTAGGACTACTTAATTATAGACTACATGGTAAAAACTTATGGTTGGTAATTTTTAAAATAAGTATAATTGCGTATCTAAGTTATAAAGTTTGATTATAAGTTGAACATATCAATTAGTTGTAGCAATGCAACTAATTGAGTGAGATAACAATTTAAAACATATCAATCAATTGCAGCAATGCAACTAATTGAGTGAGATAATTTAAAACAATTAGTTGCATTGCAGTTACAGTTTACGTGGTCATTATAATGTAAATGTTATGGAAATAGTTAGCTTAGTATGTATTATTCATAACAGGTTTTTACATTTAAGTGATTAGTCAGGTTTTTACAGTAAGTGATTATTCTACTTTGTTGAGAATGTTTGATATTGAGCACTTGGGTTTGGGTGAGGTGTTTTTTTTAGCATCGTTTTGAATTGGGGTACAGGTAGGGTTTCTTTGGCAATGACAGGTAAAGAATTCCAATTTTCGTGCCTTTTATATGCATTGAGTTTTTACATAGTGTTAGATGGACACGGGGAACATCGAGGAATGATCTGTGTCTAGTGTTATGGTCATGTGTCCTGTTAAAATTGGTAAGGAGAAGTTTGAGTGGTGGGTTAATATTTGCATAGAGTGTTCTATGTATGTAATAGGCACAGTAGAAAGTATGGATGTCTTGTATGGTGAGTAAGTTTAGGTTTTTGAATATTGGTGGAGTATGTTGTCTGGAGTGTGAATTTGTTATCATTCTAACTGCAGCCTTTTGTTGTGTTATTATTGGTCTGAGATGAGTTATTGATGTAGAGCCCCATGCGCAGATTCCATAGGTGAGGTAGGGGTAAATGAGTGAGTGATATAGGGTAAGGAGAGCTGGTTGTGGAACATAGTACCGTATCTTGGATAGTATTCCCACGGTCTTTGAGACTTTCTTGGAAATTTGTTGTATATGTGTCTGAAATTTGAGGCCACTGTCAAGATGGATTCCTAAGAATTTTCCCTCTGTGAGTTTTGTGATATGTTAAGTGGTGCGTTTGTAGCTCTGTTCCCAAACTGGATAAAATATGTTTTATCAATATTGAGAGTAAGTTTGTTGGTCATCATCCAGGTAGATATTTTCTGCAATTCAGTATTTGCAGTGTTGGCTAGTATGTCTGGGCTAGGGTGAGAGATAACGTATGTAGTGTCATCTGCAAAAAGTATGGGTTTGAGTAGTTGAGATGCATTTGGTAGGTCGTTAATGTAAATGAGAAAGAGTAGTGGGCCAAGAACACTTCCCTGTGGGAAGTATGATATGTATATGCATGGGGCAGTAGGCCTGCTGCAGTGTTCCTCGAGTTTTATGTTCTTATGTGTTGCAGGTGTGGTGCCTCGCGGAGTGTTGCTACGGCAGGGCCAGCAAGTGTGGGTGGCCGAGGCTGTGTTTGTGCCACTCTCGTGGTACCATTTTTGCCTCTCTCTCACGTCCACCTCCGTCTCCCTCTTCCTCGACGCTCGTCGTCTCCTCCAGGTCAATCCCATCATCGATTACTTTAAGGGACAACTTCGGATCTTATTGGGAGGAAGTGTTATTTGGCCTGATGTATCTCCTTCTACCTTCAGTTTTAATACACCTTCAGACACGCAGTGGGAAACCCTAAGTGCCACCAAGAGCATCACCTCTATCGTCGGAGGTTTTGCTGGCGACCTGCTGGCTCCCCAAGTGTGGAACGTCGCACTAACTGAGACAAACGTGACTCAGTTAGTTGCCTGCAAAGATTCCCCTAACACCCAACAACCACAACTCTTAAACTGGAAACTATATGGGAATAATATTAGTGAAACTTCGATGAATAAAACAGAGCCATGTAATAGGAGATATTTTGACTATCTATTATTTCCGGAACAATGAAGTATAATGATAATTTAAAGTTGTGTGTTAAGCTAAATATGGAAATGATCAAGCCTCGTTCAGGTGACGAATATGAGCGTTTATTCCAAGACATTTCAACTCACAAAGCGTGTACTGAAGGGCGGCGTGTGTTGTGGCTCAATAGTGAAAGAGATAGTTGCAAAGCTCTCATTGCTTCGGGTAAAGAGTCAGCTCCTTGCAGCTCAAACCTCTGTGGAGGCTGCCAAATTACTCCTCGGCGACGTCGCCTGTTTATTTTACGAGGTTTATGTTCTCTTCCCGCTATAGACTTGGCGTTTGTTGCCGCCTCCAGCACAAGTGCTCGGCCGTCCTTTCAGGGCGTGGAGCGTTATGGTATAACGTCCGTTGAAGACACGTGGGAAGTACGTGACGGAGCTACGGGTGAAGTGCTGGCAACCACAAACGGCACTGACCCGCTTGGTATTCGTAGCTGGCAGGTGAGTTCTAACATGTGCAGTGCCACTACTCCGGAATTAGTGGGAGCGTCCCTAAGTGCATGTGGAGAGTCTGAAACTCTCTGCAGGTCTGGTGCCTGCATTTCCCAGAGGATGCGCTGTGACGGGTACCCGGACTGTCCAGATGGTTACGACGAAGAGGATTGCCAGCCAGTCAGAAGGCCAGTAGGTTACCTAATAAACTCTCCGCCACCCCAACCTCCCGCTGCCATAAGTCTCAACATTGATATCACGAGAGTGGTGTCGACCGAGCCGCTGACGATCGTGCTGCTCATTTCACTCACCTGGCAAGATCCTCGTCTAACTTTTGCTAATCTGAGGAAAGACGTGGACATCCCCGTACCCATTAATTCTATTATGTGGCGCCCCCGCCTCCTGGTACTCACTCAGGAAACCGCAGCTACTGAAGACTTGTTGAGAAAGTCTCAAGCTACAGCTGAGGGCCAAGGTATTGCCACCCTCACAGCCAGAACCTCAGCGAAACCCATCCCAGACACCAGAAATACCCCTTCAATAGGTAAGTTAATATTTTCTTATATTTATATATAATTTATGTTTAATCGTACGGTAAACTTGTAGATTTATTATGTAGTATAACTTTAACGTAATCTAAAAGTTATATTCTTTAATTTGCTGAATTATTTCGTTCCGACCATCACTGTCTTTAATCTATACATATTTAAAGAAAACAAAATAAGAATAGTTTGTGAGGGAACTGTCAGTACTTGGCCCTATTCGTTTCAGGCCAGTGTCTCAGCCCACTTTAATACAGAATTCCTGATATCACAAGAGCCTCGTAGATACAATACAGTTCAGCCAATCAAGCATTCGCTGCATAGGTTATTTGGTTGATGCGCTCGTCATTAGGGCAACTCCTAGGTCCTCTTGACTGAAGTTGGCAGTCTCTCTCTAACCCTGAGTCTGTACTCAGTTTCCAGTCGTCTTTCCACTTCCAATACTCTTATAACCTTGCACTTGCCGGAGGTGAATTTCAAGTGCCACTTGTTTAACTGATTTTGCAGCTGGTCCAGGTTCAGTTAATATAAGTCTCTCTCTTCCCTACCCGATTTTATTCTCTCTTTCCCGCTTTATCGTTCCCGTCAAAGTATCGTTCCTCGTGGAACCCCACTTGTAACAATTGTCTGTTCTCATATGCGGAATAACTCAAAGGTTTTGCGCTTCCTTTCCTCTTGAAATATGCCACACAGCCGGACCCTGAGTAAGTATGGGGAAGCATTAAATATATATCATCCCTGTTTCTCTTACTTCACTACTGTTATAAAACTTTTGCAGGTTTGTGAAACTGAATTAAGCATCTTTGAACCCGTGATGGTTGATATTTAAGTAAATGTTTTTTTTTTCGGGCTGTTCCACCGTTGTTTCTGATTGTCGTCTACATTACTATACATGATATGCATGTGAGTGATAATCTGTGGGCTTAAGCTACCTGTCTAGTCCCTTTATTAAATATATTGGGACTACATACGCGGACTTCCAGTGGCTAAAGCTCTCGCTTCACACACGGAGGGCTTGGGTTCGATTCCCAGCGGGTTGGAAACATTTCGACGTGTTTCCTTACACCTGTTGTCATGTTCACCTAGCAGCAAATAGGTACCTGGGTGTTAGTCGACTGGTGTGGGTCGCATCCTGTGGGACAAGATTAAGGACCCCAATGGAAATAAGACAGACAGTCCTCGATGACGCACTGACTTTCTTGGGTTATCCTGGGTGGCTAACCCTCCGGGGTTAAAAATCCGAAGAAATCTTATCTTACCAGAGTTCACACAGTGCTTCCGCTGCTTTCAGAACCCACTATGACAATGTGGGTGCACGCGCGCGCGTGTTCCTACATACACGAGGATTAACGCTTTTCATGAAAGTATTACGTGTATACCAGGAGGGGGTTCTGGAGGTCAACTCCCCCGTGGCCTGACCCGTGACCAGGCCTCGTGTATGTACAAAATCTTAATATTTCTACAATTACATAATACAACTTGTACAGACCTCGCAGACATCAGTGACATACTATATAGAAAACCCTTTGTTATGCAGAGCATTTCGGGCAACTTAATTCAATTTTGTCCCCAGGATGCGACCCGCACCAGTCGGCTAACACCCAAGTACCTACTTACTGCTAGGTAAACAGGGGCAGCAGGTGTCTTAAGAAAACACGCCCCAATGCTTCCACCCGTACCGGGGATCGAACCACGGACCTCAGTGTGTGGGCTGAGTGCGCTACCAACCGAACTACGGAACACCTTGGATTCATATTAGTTCGTGTAACTCTCGATGTAATTTCTTGTCTTGGTCGAGTAGCCACCGGCGTTTGCTGGTCCGTTAAACTCCATTTCTTGAATGAAAAAAGTTTTCAGTGTCTATGAAGACGTGTGCTGAAATTCTGTCATGAATGAATGTAACAGTTCAATGTGACAACCTTCCAGCACCTCACCATCTGGAAAACACCCGGGACGAGACAGTACCCAGGAACATACAACTACAACCTTCCCAGCACCTCACCATCTGGAAAACACCCGGGATGAGACAGTACCCGGAACATACAACTACAACCTTCCCAGCACCTCACCATCTGGAAAACACCCGGGATGAGACAGTACCCGGAACATACAACTACAACCTTCCCAGCACCTCACCATCTGGAAAAGACCCGGGAGAGGACAGTACCCGGAACATACAACTACAACCTTCCCAGCACCTCACCATCTGGAAAACACCCGGGATGAGACAGTACCCGGAACATACAACTACAACCTTCCCAGCACCTCACCATCTGGAAAAGACCCGGGACGAGACAGTACCCGGGAACATACAACTACAACCTTCCCAGCATTCTGGTTAGAGAAACTTTATTACCTTCTGTGTCTTCTTTAGTGCAGTGGACCGAGGCGACGGGTTGGAAACCCCAGATCTCACGTTCGAATCCCAGTCACACTGCTGAATTGTTACATTCTTTTATTACAAATTTTCAGCACAATAACAAGTTACTTAGTATGGATAAAGCTGGAATTAATCTTTGTCTATTGGTTGGATCAGTGTTCCTTCATAAAAAAACTCATAATCACGTCCCATTTAGTGGCCATCATTAATATGCCCAGGTTTCTGTTCTGAGAAACAGTCTGACCCTCAGTGGTGCAGCAGACTAAGTTGACGGGTTGATAATGTCAGAGCGCGGGGTTGAACCACGATCACTTCAGTGATAATGAAGATACGTTGAGAACCTAACAAGTTGGTCTATTCTGAGATGTTTTAATGTATGTCATTATCACTGAAAAATTAATTATTTTATCGACCAGGATGATGAAGCCGATTCCTAGTATTAGAAACCTTTCCTACGAAGATAGGTTGAAGGCACTAAACTTACACTCTCTGGAAAGGCGTAGAATTAGAGGCGATATGACAAAAGTGTACTTATGGAAAACAGGGATATATGAGAGAGATATAAATAAGGTTTTGAAATTATTTAACCAATGCAGAACTCGCAGCAATGGATTAAAGTGAGAGAAATTTAAATTTATAGATGACATAAGAAAATACTAGAATAATAATAGCGTCATTGAGGTAAGAACTTTAGACATATATATGAGTAGGAATGGGTCTATGAGAGTTGGAACTTCCTTTCTTGGGCCTATAGGTCTACTAGGCTACTGAGGCCTGCTCACAGACCGGGCCGCGGAGGCGTTGACCCCACCGAAACCCTCTCCAGGTATACTATGTTCTTGTATTCTTGTTTTACTCGCAAGTTTGTCTAGGATACATTAGAAAAAAATCTGTATACACTTCTGATTTTTTTAAAACTATTGATAAAAATATGCATGGCACACAACTTTCTATATTAATATCAAATTACACAACCGGATGTTTTGAAATAATTAGAATCATAGATGGAGCTTAGAGAGACAACAATCGAATTCCAGAATAATCAAATATTGTGTTATAAACACACACCTCTACAAGTGTTCTTGGGCTGTCAACATATGCATTAAATATGTTAAAGAATCATAATTATAATAACAAAGGGGGGGGGAGGACAACAAACCCTCTGGCGTTACGCTGATCACGCTCGGGAAACGGGAGGCAGATTCCAGGAAGAGAATAGGTCCATCTCCTTAGATCAAGCGCCCCCTCACCGGCATCAAGGTGAGGTGTGAGGTAGGTTAGATTAGACAATACGTATCCCATCGTAATATCTGCACGTGACATAGGTAATGGGAGCTAAATTATGCATGGAGGACAGAAGATGGTCACATCAGGAGTAGGGAACTCATGAACAGGTCGGTGACAATAGTCTACAAAAAACAATGTATGCTACCTATATTAAACCATATACATGTATGTATCTCAATATTATGCAGATGAGAATAAACCTTTAAAGTAAAGATAATACGCATTGCAATCTGTTTACAGTGTAGATTTAAAAAAATCATTATTTTTTTATTTACAGGATTAACACAATGTAGTACTATTTTTGGATATAGCTTAATTTCCATCCACTAAAGTAACAAGAAGTGTAAGTAACAAAAAAGGCACAATACCGTGACTGGAACAATACACACAACCCGCACATATAAAGAGAGTAGCATGACGATCAGCTGCCGACTTGGACCATTTACAAAGTCACAGTGTGACTTTGTAAATGGTCCAAGTCGGACCGAAACGTCGTCGTAAGCTCCTCTATTTTATATGTGCGGGTTGTGTGTGTAAGAAGTGTAAGTGTCAAAGTGTTCATCTTGACGTGGGACAAATGAGTAACAACTTCATTAATAATCTATGAGCAAACAAGGACTGTAATTACTAAGAAGTGCAATCGTCAAGGTGGCTGTTACTATCACCATAATGAAGCAGCAATAACATACTTTTATAACCTATACCAAGACTTCTCTATACAATGCGTTATTTCATATAATAAAAATAAAGGCGGTGTAATTACTGACTTAGGTGATAATAAACTATAATGATGGATAAGGGAATTATCGACTCCTCCCTGACATCTACGATCCATAAATTCTTGTGTGTGTGATGTTACTGATGTTTGAAGTGAGAGGAAAAAGTTTAAAGATCGTGATAAATATGGAATAATGAGAGTTATTCTGACGAGTGCGAAGTGACTTGGAGGGGCAAAAATAAAGCATGAAAGTAGAAAAGGTATTGGAGAGACTTAAAAGGGGCACCTAACTTCACCTAACTTTCCACTATAAACTACCTTGTCCATAATTACTATCGCATTTGCTTTATCCGTTTCGTAAGGTGAAGTCTAAGATATTTCCTTAATTCATGGTATAACTTAACAAATATTTGATGACAATTGTTGTTGCAGAGGTGTGAGCTGTGCTCACACCTCTACAACAATTGTCATCAAATATTCGCACGCACGCACACACACACGCGCACGCGCGCACACACACACGCACACACATATACCAGGAGCTGTAATTCGACCCTTGCAACCACATATAGGTTAGTACACACATACACACAATCGACAAGTGCCTTTGACAACCAGTAACTAACACAACAGGTGATGACATTATATTCTCAGAGAAATTAAGTTATTTAATATTTAACCTTCCTATGTATAAATATTCCCCTACATACTGAACATAGTCATTTTAATTTTAAAAATAAAAAATACAGGGAATAGTATCGGTAAAATGTAGGTGTGTCTAGGAAGGCATCCTATAAGGATGCCTTCCTAGACACACCTACATGGCCTCTCCGGTCATTTCCACTATTGCAGTCTCTTCTAGAAATGTTGGCTGCAACACAAAATCCTAGAGCTGTCTTGAGGTTGTTTTGCATCTCTTATCGCTCGCAATTATATATATATATATATATATATATATATATATATATATATATATATATATATATATATATCAACACTGCAACTATCCAAGGAGTTAGACTCTTTGGATAGTCGCAGTGTTATTGATCAATACCACTCGTTCTAGTCGCAGTGTTATTGATCAATACCACTCGTTCTAGTTGCAGTGTTATTGATCAATACCACTCGTTCTAGTCGCAGTGTTATTGATCAATACCACTCGTTCTAGTCGCAGTGTTATTGATCAATACCACTCGTTCTAGTCGCAGTGTTATTGATCAATACCACTCGTTCTAGTCACAGTGTTATTGATCAATACCACTCGTTCTAGTCGCAGTGTTATTGATCAATACCACTCGTTCTAGTCGCAGTGTTATTGATCAATACCACTCGTTCTAGTCGCAGTGTTATTGATCAATACCACTCGTTCTAGTCGCAGTGTTATTGATCAGTACCACTCGTTCTAGTCGCAGTGTTATTGATCAATACCACTCGTTCGAAAGCATTAGTTATGTGGTACAAAGAACCCAGATATATCACATCGTAGTATGTAACACTGTGATCTCCGCAGACATGCTTTTCCCTGGTGCTAACACCACCATCACGCTGGCAGAGTACCTTCATCAAACCATCGACTGCTACTTCGACCTCAGCTTCTACCCGTTTGACGTGCATGTGTGTGAGTTGCCGCTGGTGCTGGTACCTCACGGGGTCAACCACGCCCGCCTCCTCACTGGTATCAACAGTATCAAATACACCTCGTTTTCAAGGCTCTCAAATTTCGAGGTAGTGGAGGCCAAGATGAAGTCTCAAAACGCAGAGGTTAGTGACTTTAAGGAGATAAGCTAAAATTACATAATTACCATAATAAACAAGGGTGGGGGAGGAGGTAAAACATTTTTCTTAAGATTGGAATAATAATATAATCAATACAAGAGCTTAATCATTATGGGTCATACAACGTTGCTGGTAGGGATGTGCGAAGATACGAATCTGGGGAAGGAGCAACAAAGAACAAACAGAACTAGAGCAAACTCTCCACACATTCCTGACCACTCAGAATGTCTCTGATCGTCTCAGTTTATGGTCAAAGCCTAAAGCGTTAACGCGTAATTTTATTTGCATCTTTTATTAATAATTATTGAAATGTTAAATTCCCATTGTTAAATTATATATTAGTAAAACCAAAGAAAGTGTATTCCAATTGTCTGTTATTAATTTTGACGAGTGTTTAATTTTCTCAATGTCCTATACACAAAGTACAGAACTTTGACAGCGTAATATACAATATCAAACACCACCTCTAACAACATTAATGCGACCTTTTCTTTTTGTGTGCAGCTGGGTGGCCGGGTATACAGCGGCGTGGTGCTGCAGGTGCAGCTGGCTCGGCAAGCAGGGTACATGGTCCTGGCTATCTTCCTGCCTTCTTCAGTCCTTTTGGGGGTGAGCACTGGGTCCCTCTGGATGTCCTACAAAACACCCTCCCGCCTCATCATCAGCTGTTTCGTGGTGGTCGGGTTCCTTATGATGTGGCTGATCACAGCTATCACCAGCCCTTCCTCAGGAAAAGTCAAGGCTGTGGATGCTTGGCTATGCTTTTGTATCATGCATTCCCTCCTACATGCCACTCTTCACGTGCTACTGGAAGTGTTCTCTGAGGAAGGGGGTGTTCAACAACTGTTCTCGCGGGTGGTGTCACGTCCCAGCTCTAGACTGAGGGAAGTGAAGCCCATTGACTCGGGAAGCCTCTACAGCAACATTATAAATGGGATGCCAGAGAGAGAGGAGACTTGGACAGTAGGTTACTGGATCACCTTAATCGGTCGTGTTGTCTCCCCCATCCTCATCCTAGTGTTCAACCTCGTCTACTGGCCATTCGTATTCTATTTTAACGTTAACAACCTACCGTAGCAACTTACAACCATACTCATATTACTCCAAAATTAACTACCTTCGCACTACAAGTGCCTTAGAACTATTTAATACAAACTTACGAGGGCAAGATGTAAAATACCACAGTAATACAACGTGATTCACGTCACACTGCTCCTACTGTACCATAAGTTGGAGGTCTATTATTATTACTATATAACACTTAAGAAATGTGACCAAGGCATCCAGTTATGTATTAATATTCACCGTGTACTGTCAGTAAGTGTTGTGTTCTTGAACTCATCTCTCCCATGTATAAAATAGAGCTGAAGTTTGGTGTAGCCGATATTTAAAGAAATATAGTAAAAGATCTTTATTACTGCCATAATGAAGCACTAATAAAGATATTCTTTTTGCAATATGTATCAGAGTACAATAATAGGTAGTTTATATAATAAATATTTGTATAGTTAATGTATTTTGTACAGAAGTATATTATTTTTATGTTAGATTAATAATTATGAAAACATTATCTGCCACATGGTGAGACGTCACAGGGGACCAACTTCCTAAACACAAAACTATGTTTAGCCTAGTTCATAGTGACTGTTGGAATAATATTCTAAGTGACTGACTGACTGACTAACTGACTGTGTCTGTCTGTCTGTCTGTCTGTCTGTCTGTCTCTGTCTCTGTCTCTGTCTCTGTCTCTCTCTCTGTCTCTCTCTCTGTCTCTCTCTCTGTCTCTCTCTCTCTCTCTCTGTCTCTCTCTCTGTCTCTCTCTCTGTCTCTCTCTCTGTCTCTCTCTCTGTCTCTCTCTCTCTCTCTCTCTCTCTCTCTCTCTCTCTCTCTCTCTCTCTCTCTCTCTCTCTCTCTCTCTCTCTCTCCACTGAGCTCTGGTACCCATCACAAGTTAACAGAAGACTCAACTTTTAACTTTAATGAATAATGTAAAATATGTATCTTAATATTTTAAGACGATATCCACATGGCTGTGCACATCACTGACGTGAATGAAGTCATGCAAAAAAACGCAAATTCTCTTAATTTTTTTATTAGTGTAAATGTGTGAAGGGAATCTCGTCATTAATAATCATAATCCAATGCAGGACTATTAAAATATTATATTAAATGTTGATATACAGGTAACTGTCATATTGCTTAGTAGTGTTTATTTTAAAATTACATGTGTGTAAGAGTATGTGTTTCATGCATATATTTATTGTGTACTGTTAACCATAGGTATGACTTCGGGGAAATTTTATGGAAGAGGATTAGGGGGTCATTTTATGTTAATTCTGTAGTTTTAATTTAGGTTTTTATCTGGTTAATTTTACTTCGTGTGATACTGTGGGTATGTTTTCATTCGTGTATGTTTGTTAGTTTAATTCGTTTTTATTTTTAAGTTTAGCCAGTACGTTTTAGTATGTGTAAGAGTGTTTAAATGTTTTTATTGACAAGAATGTTGAGTGATCTAGGTCCGAGTGTTCTGTAAACATTCCCGCTGACTTCCTTCTATCAATGTGGTATCTCTCCAGCCCCACGAAATTTATATTTAAATTTGAACTTGAATATTTGAATCTGAGCCTAATACTTGTTCCTCAACCTCACAGTGAAGACCTTAAGTCCTGTATCTCTGTAATTTGTGTAGTTTCCACGTACGTTCCATTGTGGTCCTACTCACGTCAGTGTCTCTGTTCACCTTATCACAACAGTTCTGATAATCTCGAAAATTGTGACCATATGTCTTCTGTTCCTCCGTACCTGACAGTAAATCCCTGAATATTTTCGAATCCGCGGAAAGGCATAGATCATATGTTAGTGCTACATAGATCAAATGTTGGTGCTGAATGTTTTCACTATTTACGTGATCCGCTGGTAAGTGACAGGTTCGATGTTATGTATACTCAAAAGATCGTCCCATTTTTTTGATGAGGCCAGTTGCTTCCCACTCGTCCCTCTTATCCTTCCCCATTCTCATTACCTTCCAATTATCAGGAATGATCTTAAACTCTCGTCTTATCCTTCACATGATCGGTATGAAAGGTTCCCCAGCCTCCACGGTGTTACCACACCCAGAGCTAATACCTTGCATGGTGTCATCATTCAGTGATTTATTCTACTTCACTCCATCTATTCCAATGTTTTCACTTTCACTCTACGTAGACATATTACTCTGTGGATGTATCTATCAACACAACAATTGCACTGCTGCTTTAAACAGTCTTAACAAACACTACTTCATAATGCAGAATTTTCCGTCCTTTTCCTCATGATTTTAGATATTAGGATTTTTTATGTTTAAGAGAGAAACTTTGCATTCCTTCACTGTTCTACTGAACAGAAATTCCCTCATGCCATCGTATTTTCTTCAACAAACAAGTATATTTTTATTACCTTTAAAGGTAGCCTTACCTAAATACACTTCCACTGAATAAATAAATAAATAACCGGACACAACGTGGACACACGCACAAATTCTTTAAATATCCACAAATACAAATACACGCACTAACTCCATATTTTACCACAATGACAAGGTCTAAATTTTCCCACAAATAAAAACACACATTCCTAAGATTCCCACTAACACAAAAACTCTCATAAATATACAAAAATTCCCACGAACATAAAAACTCACAAATTCCGAAGATTTCCACAAACAAAAACTCGCACAAATTCCCAAGATTCCCACAAAGGTAACTGGGTACTCTCAAGCTTTTTCATAAAAACAGAGAGGACGTATGTTTACTAAAGATGTTTTTATTGAATGCTAAGCTGGACTTGCAGATTATAAAACTATTTTTCTCAAAGTTTAATAACAACTGGGAGGAATCCTCCCAAGGTCCCTTAATGTCAGTGAGGGATTCATGATCCTTTTCCTTTTATCAAACCTTATTGCCTCCTATTCTAAAGACGCTGTATGACTCCTACGGGTTTAACTTTCCCATAATATATATTATATATATATGCAGAACCACCACAGTGAAAAATAAGTGAAATTCCAGGCGTTTTCTTGATTTCTCGCGAAAATTTAATGCGATAAATCACGAAAATCACTTGGAATTTCACTTATTTTTTCACAGTGGTTGTTCACATATTGTGATATCACCTGTTTACTGTGATCTTATTGCATATAATATATATATATATATATATATATATATATATATACGTATATACAGAGATTACAGTAGAGGGAAGGGAAATTAGGACAGTGAGGCACTGAATAACTAACAGTGTAAGGAAGCAGGTACAGCAAGGCATGTCAAGCTGGGACACAGCTGAGCTGGTTAAGGCAGGTCCCTTGACCCATTTGCTGGATGTGTGCCACTGGGTTGTTGTGTTTTTACAACAGCTGACATAGCACTTCTTGTATGACTTATTACAAGTTATTATTAATAAACCAAAAAGTAAAGCAATTCGTCTGTTACTAACCTCTCATATATCTCTTTATTAAAGATAATTCAATAACTTGAAGTTTGTTGAGCGTTTCCCTTACGTTCCTCGGCATTGAAAATACATAAGCAATATCATGATCAATGACTAACATTAATTAAATAGAAGGTAAATCTGTTCAATCGAGGGAAACCTAAGTGATTTAACCTAGGTAAGAAATCACAAATTTTGATATTTCGGCAACAGGCAGAGAACATCGCCAACATATCCAAACCATCGTAATTTTTTTGCTTTTGGGTATACTATTTACTTTGATATGCAAACTTATAATCTATTATGCACAGTTTAACCAATTCAGTGATAATATTCTTGGGGAAGGGCATAGGGAAATCTAGTTCCTCATTGAGATGTATATATACACAGAGAAAGATGGCAGTCAGCAGGACTCGATACTGTTACTGAGAAGGGCAAGATTCCTAGGCAGCGCTCTTATCCACTCAACCACAAATGCTTTAAGAGCTCGGCAGCCTGGTTCACAAGCCATGTTTCTGCGTGGTGCATCGATATAAAAATCGCCTGTGAGGTCAGAACATACAGGAGGAGATTGAAATAGCTTGAATCCATGCTTGAGGTTCACTGACGTGCCCCGGCTGCCATGCTTGAGGCTCACTGACGTGCCCGCGCTGGGAAAGAAACATGGCTTGTAAACCAGGCTGCCCAGCTTTTGAGGCATTTGTGGCTGAGTGGATAAGAGCGCTGCCTGGGAATCTTGCCCACCTCAGTAGCAGTATCGAGTCCTGCCGAGTGCGATCTATCTGTATATACCCGCTTGTTTCTGCGTGTCGTAAGAGGAGACTAAAATGCTGGGAACAAGGGGCTAGTAACCTCTTTCGTATAAATTACTAAATAAAAAAAAAAACGAACGTTTTTCATTTTAGGTCACCCTGCCTCTTTGGGATACAGCCAGTTCGTTGAAATATATATGGCATGCCAAATAGGTAAAACTTGCAATTTTGGCTTAAATAGCAACGCTCTTCTTGCCGAATAAGGCAAACGAAAATTTGTGTATGTAATAATTTCGCAAAAATCATTCTGAACCTAACGAAAAAAATATATTTCATTGTGTTTTTCATTAAATTACTGTAAACTTATCTAAAATATATTTAGCTGGATTAGGCTAAATTTAATTGCGCTTGTTATAAGGTTAGGTAAGTTTTCTAAGGTTCTTTTGGTACAAAATTATTAATTTTTACATTAACATAAATTAAAAAAATATATCTTTAAACGTATCAGGCAAAATTTTAGAAAGGACTTAATTTTAAACGAGTTCTTGCTAATTTACCAGTTTTACCTATTCGGCACGGTATATATACATGTAAATATTACTATTATTATTTATTAACACAACGGCCGTTTTCCACTACGCAAGGTGACCCGAAAAAGAAGAAATTCATCATCATTCACTCCATCACAGGCTGTGGCAAACTTCTTAGCTAACATTAAAATTTTCTTTACTATTAACGTTCCTGATGTAACAATGCATCTTCAGAACCTAAAATTATAATAAAAATAATGTACAATTTAAAAGTAATTAAAATTTTAATTAAAATAAACAATAATAAAAGTACACTTACAAAGCTTAGACTTAATAGTAACACATTTAAAATAAAACTACCAACGACTAAATTTTTTTAAGCCTAATTAAATCTTTTAATGGATAAAGGAAACAAAGGGTAATGTTATGCAAAATATCCTTGAAAATACAGACCAAACCGAGTCTTACTATTACACAGCCATACAAGATTATTTAAGACAAAATTATAAAGAATGTATTAATATTACTATAGCTAAAAACTGTTATACATAAATGGTTCCCTATACATTTTTTCAATGGTAAACTAAACATTATTAAGAGTTGAAGTAATTATATCATCTATGTGTATATTTTATAAGAACGTTTGTCAATAATAACAATTATAAATAAATGGCTTTGTTTCTGGTGTGATGCAGCAAAGTTTAAACAAACTCATAAGATCGGTTGATGCGCTGTATCCTCAAGCTGATGTTCATGGGGGAAAGATCCAAATTCAATAGCTGGATACTGAGCTTCCATTGGCTATAGCTGATGTTTACATTCACACATCGAATCACTGAGCATGTTACAAACCTAGTATGAAAATGCTGCCCTAGAGTACACTGCTTGTGATTGGCTGTATTGGACGTAAACATCACAGAGTTTCTACCAATGAGATGACAGAGCGGGAAAGAGGTGTTCAGCATAACAGTTCTCCTCATGGGTTGCTGTTGAGAGGTTCATCCTCTTACCAAAATTTTTGTTCAAAAATTCATTTAAATCATCATAGTAGATTGATTGATTAAATTAGTAAAAAGTAACAAAAATTAAATCAATAATAAGTTATGAGATTTGAGTACATTGATTGTACACCTTTACTAATTGTGTAGCCCCCAGTAGTACAGAGTTGAGCTTACAATTTTGGTAAAATAGAAAAAAATATATTTAAATTTTTTTTTTTTTAGTATAAAAAGGGAAAAATCTGGATGCCTGTATAATATACCAGAGGAAAGATTCTACCTGTTCATAATGTCTCTATTGATAGAGTAAAAATTCCAGCGGCTTGTAGTGTGAGGGAGGGAAGATCTTGGCTGTCTGTAATATGAAAGAGTGAAGAGTTTTGCAGTCTGTATTATGGAGGGGAGAGTCTAGTGGTCTGTAGTAGGAGAGGGAAATTGTATTAGGCACTAAAGTAATAATGGCGATTCTAGTGGCCAATAATGTGAGGGAATGGAGATTGATCCTGACAACTCTTGGTTTGAATTAGGAGAGATCTTAACACCTTAAAGTGGAGAGGAACTCTGGTAACCTATAGTGTGAAAGTAGAGTTTCTGGTGACCTGTAGTGTGATGGAGTGCAGGGAGATTATGGTGGCCAGCATAGTGGGGATGGGAAGAAAGATAATGTATATTTGTAGGGTCTATTTTGGGAAGACAATTGCAGCCTGTTTGAGCAGAACAATTATAGCTGTCAGTAATGTGCTGAGTTAAGAAAAGAGACGACGGAATAAATCTGCTTTCCTAACCCAAACAAATATTTTTTTTTCATGAATGTTTTATTCATCCTTTCTATATGAAAAAATAACTAATGTTTGATAACTGAGCATTTGGGTATAACAAACCTACAGCCCCCCAGGAATGGGAACTCCTACTGGCTGGATCTGATGTTTTCTTACACTCATCAAAGTCCCGACGGTTTTACAAGCCTAGTAGGAAACTGCTCTCCTAAAGCACACTCCCTGCTTCTCTCAAGGGATGTGTGTGTGTTGATGCCAGTGAGGGGGCTCTTGATCTAAGACTTGGACTTATCCTCCCTATCCTTGAACGGAACCTGAATGCCTCCCATTTCCCACGAGCTATATTACCACTGTGGTTTAGTGCTTCCCCCGATTGAAATGAATAAAAAATATGACTGGCTGTAATTGGCTTAAATACGCAAGAGTTTCTACAACTGAAATGCAAATACGAGAAAGCAGCCTTTAGCACAACAACCCATTTCATAGGATGCTTTTAAAGCAGCCTTCAGAAAAACAATCTGTCTAATGGGTTGCTAGCTATTAAACAATCAGTCTTATGCGATGCTTAAAGCAGTCTTGAGAACAACCCATCTTATGGAGGGAGTCATTGAAGCACCACCACATCCCATTTTATGGGTTGCTATTGAAAAGCTCTTCCTCTAGCCGAAATTTTGGTTTAAAATTTCATTTAATACTCACTCATTCACAAAACAAAATAATACAAGAGTCAAGAAATACTGTATTAATTTCTGTAGTTTCATTCAACTGATAAAGCAATTTGGAATTTCCCAGCTCGGTAATATGACTGAGCTCTATTTTAAGTCTTTTTACGACCCATTACCGGGTCACAGCTTAGGTAATATTAATGACCAGCATAATGAGTGCATGTATTATTGTGTATTCGAGAAAAGCTCATGAAATCAAGTATAGATTAGTTTTTGTGAGCTGCTTTATTGTACAATGTACACAAAAACTGAATGCTTTCCATAATGCTACATTCTGCTACCCCTCACAGAGGCTTTTATTTTTTTTAATATTTTATCTTGATTTTTTTAATAATTTGATGAGGTTTTTCTATTCACTTTATGAAAGTAATAATTACAAAAATGGAATGAAGAGAAATAACTTAGGCTGTGTTGTATATTACGATGGCAACTATAATATTTTGCAGTTAATTAACATCGAGTATGCAAAATATGCCAATGATGGTTATATGAAATATAATTATGTCTTTTCAGCAGATTTGTATCAAAAGTTTCCGCCATACCATGAGTCACGTGACTCCGGTCAGCTGTTCTGCCATGCTGATGAGAACACGCGCTGTTTTATTTCAATATTTATTACATTTATTTATTTTATAGTAGCGGTAAGCCCGTAGGGGTCAAATAGCGCTTTTGGGAACTGGGAGGCAATCAGAGTTGATTCAATGAAAAAAAGAGGGAAGCTCCAATACCTTGGATCAAGAGTCCTTACCCTCGTCGAGGCACCTCCCTTGAATTTTTTTTTTCTATCTTCCACTAATCATCGGCCTTGACAATAAATATATATATATATATATATATATATATATATATATAATATAGATATATATATACACACAGTTATAACTAACAACTAACCCTTCAAGGGAGGCAGGTACCTGGTTGCAAGTCAGATGCTGTTGATCCAAGGAATTGGACCTATTCTCCATTCCTTTGGATCGAATCTGAATGTCTTTCCTTTCCCAGGCGCTGTATGACTCACAGCTTTAGCATTTCACTCTAAATATAGCAATAATAATAATAATAATAATAATAATAATAATAATAATAATAATAATAGCAGCAGCAATTAAGCCTACATATACGAAACTATAGGCAGTTTGTGACTCCCTGTTCTTCGCTGTAAATATCCTGAGGTTCGTATTTAACATAGAGATACCAGGTCACACACATATGCATAAATTATTGATAAAGGGATTGAAGTTAAAATTTCGTGAATTCACACTTACATAGGTCTCCGGGAGCAATGATACCTTGGCTAAATTAACAATAAAGACTGCTGAATATAATTTTGGTTTCTCAAACAACTTTTAAGTTTTTCATGGATTCGATGAACCGTAATGACACGATTGTAGAGTCCCAGTACAGAGGGTCTGAACCCACTGGACCACGAATACTTGCTATGGTTCATTCATAACTGTTTTGATGGGACTTGAGCTAGAGCACGACACAACCATGCTGGTGTAAGATTAGTCAGCAAAAACCTGCATTATGTGTACTGTGGGATCCATGCTAACCTTCCTGTGGTGCATTGAAATATACCTAGTTGATGAATCTCGTTATTTTTATTATTCTCATTATTATTTTAACACATATTTTTATTAGTACCAATAGTAATGAACAGCATTATGAATGAAACATACATAATTGGGCCTCAGATGAGAACACAGCATCTCCGGAAGACACTAGGCTAGACCACCAACCTGACTGATGTTGACCCTGAGACGTCACATTTAAACACTATGTTCAGAAAAATTTCCATAAAGCTCGGACTAGTCTAACCAGTCTTGAATATCCTTCACATGTTCCTTCCTTAAGCTCTTCACATTAATTAAAATCACTAGTTTACCTATCACTTCCTTTAATAGTATGAGGATGGAAAGAGACAAACATACAACTTTCAAATTTATTAAAAAGACTACAGTAGTGAGTAATAGTATATACAAAATATTTACAAAGACTTCAAGCCCAGGCGAATAACATGATTGAAACTGGGCGGCAAAGACCAATATGGCCAAGAGAACAACAAGGCTGGCCAGGTGTGGCTCCATAGCACATGGGGGAAGGGAACAACAGGGGTGGCTCCATAGCACATGGGGGAAAGAGAACAACAGGGCTGACCAGGGAGGGGGGGGGTTCCATAGCACACGAGGAAGAACAGAATCAAGTTAATAATCAAGACGAACAATGTAGGTTAATCGGGCAATAAATAATGAAGTATACAGTGAGAAGGAAATGGCCAGTAACTAGTGTTCAGCAGCACGCTGAAGGTGTATTTTTTACTTTCAATTATCACTTCCGTAAATATACAGTAATTGATTTTCACAAAGTTCCAGCTGTTTAAAATTTACCAGTATAATATGCTTCACAATTCATGTATTGTTTTACAGGAGGTTTACAACATAAGAGTTAATGCAATAGACTTACAAGTCATTATAAGAACATTTATAGAAAAATTGGGTACATGAGGTTCAAATTAAAAAACAACAACTGCAAGTTAGCCTCACAAAGTTGAAATATAATGGTAATTTTTAAAGGAGTAGACGGTAAGCCAGCGGAAGGCCTCGGTCAGATGACCAAAAGCTCCAGCTGCGGGTCATCATATGACTAAGACCCGCGCCAGGAAACACTTGTCCTGTTTCCTGACAAACCTTACCTAACCTAACCTACGGTTCAAATAACTTGCTGGGAGAAATATTTAAGGACAACAAAATTACACAACTAATGAGTTTCCTGAGAAAAATACTTTTGAAATCTTAAGGAAAAAACCGACTGATCAGCAGACAAGCATAAATCCTAGAACGTTAGTATAATTAATTAGTATATAAATCCTAGAACAAAGAAACATCGTATTGGTGGAATCACCCCTTAACCACTCCTATAAGTGACGAGACTTACGATGTACCGCAGAGGAAACCTCACACGCTGTTCAGGTATATATATATATGGTAAGTGATATGACTATTTCTACTAATAACATAGGCAACAAGAATCTTTGGCTTGAGAAATAAGGTCTGGCTGTGAGAGTAATGTCTCTCTCAGGCAGTTATGGACGCACGATCGAGCCTTCGCCATTTTTATTTTTTTGAGCTGAATGACCCACAGGGGTTTAGCGTTTCATATCAACCTATAATGTACAATCATATCCTCTAGCATGGATATGAGCCTCATGAAGTGAGTATTCTCTAGCATGGGTGAGAGTAGTCATGAGGTGAGTGCTCTATAGTATGGGTGATTGGTCATGAGGTGAGTATAGGTTGTTCCCTAGCATGGGTGAGTGAGCATGAGCGGGAGTGGTGATGAGATCAGAGTAGGTTGTTCTCTAACATAGGTGAGAATGGTGATAAGGTGAGTATAGATTGTTCTCTAGCATGGGTGAAAGTGGTCATGAGCTGAGCGTGGATTGTTCTCTAGCTGTGGTCAGAAGTCAAATACCTTGGTACAAATTGTTTACACTAATTGTTCATGTTGTGCCAACGTACACTTGATAAATTTTCCTAAAGCTGGCAAGAACACCCAGAAAATCTCCCCAACACTGCCATGATTGGGTGTTTTTAATGTTTACCAAACAATTAGTAATTTTTAGCCTATTTTTTTTTTTTCTTTTTGGCTAAGAGTTATTCTGACTGCATATGATCCAGTAGAAGACAGTTTTATGAAAAGATAAATGAATAATCGGATAGAATCATATGGCCAATACAAAGTTTAAATGACGCCTGCGACTTGTTGAAATATTGCCATCAAGTAATGAGAGCTCTCAGAAGTAGCTACTTAACGAAGTGTGGAACACTGGAACCTAACTGCAACACATCCTTCTGAGTTCACGTCACTTTTATACTGACTCAAGACCATGGGAAAAAAGACGCATTAAAATGTGATCTTTGGTTGTGTAGTAAAATCGGTTCCTAAGTTTTCTCAGTAGTTCCTCGTGTTGTGTTCGTCAAAAACATAGATCCGCCTTTATGAATTATTGATTTTATTGGTGGCAATGAATGTTACAGTTAGTTATATCGGTTTAAATCACGCTAACCTAAACTAAAACAGACATATTTTCAGTAATCAGTTAATATAGTAGAAAATTATCGTTGGAGTTAAGAGGAGAGGTCAACAACAACATCATTACTAACTACTAGCCTCTAGATCATTAATGCCAACATTGACAACAAAACCATCTCCAACGAAAAAAATCAACTGTTTCATATATATATATATATATATATATATATATATATATATATATATATATATATATATATATATTATTATTCAACAAGGTCAACAATACATACAACGAGTTTCAAATAATGCAAGGTATGTATAATTCAGTGTTGATATTTTGCATCTATAATTCTGTGGTTAAATTGTAACAAAGATGCATACATGAACACAATGGATTTGAATGTTATAAATGCAAATAATAATTGCATTTATCATATGTACTATGAAACACTTGAATTTATCTTTCCAACAATGTCATATTTTTTTTGATAAAAAAGGCCACAAAAGCTTAATTAAAGGTTAATTCTTACTTTTATGTGGATTGATATTGATAATTTTTTTCTGAATACAAATGTAAGGGAATTGTTTTGAAAATGACATTTTGAGATGTTAATATATTACACGGCCATCAGGATCAAGTGACCAACTGACTCGTACCAAACGTTTCCCTTTGTTCAAAGTTCATGTACAGTACTTCTTGCCTACAACACTGAAGGTCGGCTAACCGGTTTTCAGTAATCCATTCATAGATACCACAGTGCACATACCCCAACAGCTCACTAAAAATAATAAAAAAAAATGTTTGTTGGTTAATGTTTTTTTAAGCCTGTCGAACTGCACGAGGTTCATTCACACTACACGTACTTGATCAACCTAGCCAAGAAGGCTTTAATCTATTAAAAGAGGATTAAAATAACTGTTTAATGTACATTCATCTCTCTCTATATGTATGTATGTGTGTGTGTGTGTGTGTGTGTGTGTGTGTGTGTACTCACCTAGTTGTGGTTGCAGGGGTCGATTCACAGCTCCTGGCCCCTGGTGTGTGTGTGTACGTATGTATGCATGAATAAAGATAGGTGAAGTATTATTATTATAACCAAAACCAAGCGCTAAACCCACTATAGGTGAAATAAAAAGTGAGCAGAGGAAACACGGGTATAGCGTCAGGTGTCCACTGGCCTTGTAAGATGTTGAAATTGGGTTACGAAGCAGTCGTATTATTATTATAATCAAAAGAAGCGCTAAACCACAAGGGTTATACAGCGAGCAGTCGTATTAGATATTGATTTTGCATGTATACATGCAATTTAATTACGCTTAACTGAAGCAGCTCCCCGTTTACTTTTATAGTAATTGTTCTTAACATGCTGGAAAATTATGAAGGTGTTTTGTGCATATCTAGCAGACTTTTAAGTGTTTATGGAAGCTGTAGCATGTTGACTGATGATGTAACTGTGATTGTAACATGTTCATCGATGATCATATAATAATATAACTTTATTTCTACAAGTATATGTATAAGGTATACAGGCCTAGCTGACATCAATGACATACTACTATATAGAAAGCCCCTTGTTATGCTGAGCATTTCGGGCAAATTAGGTCAGTTTTGTCCCAGGATGCGACCCACACCAGTCGACTAACACCCAGGTAACCATTTTACTGATGGGGAACATAGACAACCGGTGTAAAGAAACACGCCCAATGCTTCTACCCTCGCCGGGAATCTAACCCAGACCCTCGCCGTGTAGAGCGAGAGCTTTAGCCACAAGACCACGGGGCACCACGATGATAATGCGGTTCTTGCCTGTTCACCGATGATGATGTGCCTTAGCATGCTTTTTGACAATGTTAGCGTGACAATATCATGTTCTCTGACGATGATACCGTGACAGTATCACGTTCTCTGTCCATGACTGATATTACTAGGATAAATTTACGACTCATGAAATGGAAGCACGGGAATGTTAATTAAATATACTGATCAAGATACTGAACACTGGAACAATGTTATTGAATAAATGATTGTAGAAAAAAGGGGGTTATATTTATGTTTAAAATCTAGAAATGTGTGATTTAGAAAAAAAGAGGGATGTGAGAAGGTACTTATAAGTACTGATGCACTGAAGGTGAGAGGAGTGTAGAGATTTGGGGGATATTACTGGAAAGTTGAGGAACTTTGAACAGAGTAAGATAAATAAATGTTAATGGATACCATAATGCTAAAGTGGGAGACACTGTTGTAGAAGTCATAATAAAACAGTCTCGAGTTCTAGGAGTAACTGACAGAAGGGATCTTGAATATATTAGTCTTTAGAAAGTCATCTGGTAGTGAGCAACGTGTTTCAAGAATGTGTATATAATATATATATACACACACACACAAAATAGACCGTCGATTAAGACGGTAGTTAGGTTCCTGAAAAAGCAGTGTTAGACGAATCCGTGTTAAAGTAACTGAAGAACTTACGGGTTACGTTCCTAGCACCCCAAAAAAAAAGCCAGACAATTTTTATTTTAGGTCTCCAAATCTTACACAAATAAAAATGATAATGCAATTGTTGTTCACTGTCGTTATGTATGTTTGTTTCTGTTGTTCAAGGCTACAAATGCAACAGAAATAATATTTACCTTAAATTGTGGTTGCTGATGTTTGCCGATGATTGTGAAGGAGGTAATGGAGAGGTGGATGGTAGTCCAGTCAGTCCAGTCAAGTGAGTCAGTAGGTCAGTCAGTCAGGTCAGTACAGTCATTCAATTCAGCAGGTCACTCATTCAAGTCATTCAGTAAATCAGTCAAGTTAGTTAAGTCAGTAAGCCAATCAAGTCAGTAAATCAGGTCAGTCAGTAAGTCAGTCATTCAGTAAATCAATCTAGTAGGTCAGTCGTCAGTAAATCAGACGACAGCCCGGGTTATTCATTGCACAAGCCCGTATATTTGCTTCACTCTTTTTAATCATACGAACCGACGCTTCATTAAGGCCATAAGCTCTCCCCATGTCCACCACACTTAAGATTATCTAATATCTCGATTTTCTTCATAATTCCAAGACTTTAACTTTTTTTTTACTGTCTTGCCACTTCCTGCATCACTTGTATGCCTCCTGGGTGCCATGGTTCCTTGGCATATGCAATGTATGGTAATGAAAAACACCAAAACCCGATTCAGAGACAATGATGGGTACCACACTGGACGCGTCTATACCGAGCACTGGAGCAAAGGTGGCAGGGTAGGAAACTAGGGCCTCCCCCATAAAAGACAATGGCTTGGCCCACAGGCAGACTGCCTAACACTCGTTACACAGAGGGAAAGATTGTTGTAGATTCGCCGGTATAATCGCCCGACCTGGGCCTTTTCCAAGAGGTTGCCGGGCCTTGGCTTCCTGTCATGGGAGTGTCTCAGACCAATGTCTGCCATGGGAGGAGGTACAAGTACCTCCTCATCTTCTGGGACCAGCTGTCCCCGGGCCTAGCCCCATTCCCCGTTCCCACGGGGCTCAGAGGGCGAAGCTAGGCACATTGTGCTGCCACAAACCCCGCCCACACTGGGCTCAAAGGATGTGGCAGCTGCATAGCAGCAGACGATGTCAGGAGGTGCAAAGGCAGCAAGCACTACAGGATCCTTTTTTAGCCACACCCCAGCTTTGGGCCGAAGCCTGAGTGCTGGGGAAGCTCAAGAATGCCTCTTACTGTGTGTTGCAGCTGTTGCAGCTACTTCACTTGTCCGTTGCACTCTGAGGGGAAGATCCCTGCCGTTCACCTTGCGGCGCTGAATTTTTTTTCTCTACCGAGAAGCAGAACAGTTTAAATTGAATTTTACGAAGTGAAAAACGAAAATATGCCGCAATTTGACAGTGTAATGGAGAAAACGTTTTAAAGGAAACCTTTATAATCGACGGTTTACTGTATTTATTTATTTCAACATGTCGGCCGTCTCCCACAGAGGCAAGGTGACCCAAAACAGAAACTCACCATCATTCACTGTCTTTACAGAGGTGCCCAGATGCAACAGTTTAGATGTCATTTCAAGCAGCCAATATCCCAAACCAGTCCTTTGAAGTGCAGGCATTGTACTTCTCACCTCAAGGACTCGAGTCCGGCTGACCGGTTTCCCTGAATCCCTTCACAAAATATTACCCTGCTCACACTCCAACAGCTCATCAGGTCCTAAAACCATTAGTCTCCATTCACTCCTAACACACTCACACATGCCTGCTGCATGTCCAAGCCCCTTGCACACAAAACCTCTTTTACCCCCTCCATCCTTTCCTAGGACCACCCCTACCTCCCTCCTCTCCACTATAGATTTATACACCCTACAAGTCATCCTATTTTGCTCCATCTCTAAATTACCAAAACACCTCAACCACCCCTCTTCAGCCCTCTGAATAATACTTTTAGTAACCACACCACCTCCTAATTTCCACCCAACGAATTCTCTGCATAACATTTACACCACACATTGCCCTTAGACACGACATGTCCATTGCCTCCAGCTTCCTCCTAGCTGCAGCGCTGTATGACCCTTGCCGGTTTAGCGCTTTCTTTCATTATAATAATAATTCCTCCTTGCTGCAGCATTTACAAACACATGCTTCACACCCATATAAGTGTTGGTACCATTATACTTTCGTACATTCCTTTCTTTGCCTCCACACAAACACACACATATATATATATATATATATATATATATATATATATATATATATTATTTATTAACACATGGGCCGTTTCCCACCAAGGCAGGGTGGCCCGAAAAAGAAAAACTTTCATCATCATTCACTCCATCACTGTCTTGTCAGATGCGTACTTACAATAGTTATAAAACTGCAACATTATCACCTTGCCTCGGTGGGATACGGCCGTATTGATGGATGAATATATATATATATATATATATATATATATATATATATATATATATGTGTGTGTGTGTGTGCTGAATAGGTAGAACTTGCGATTTTGGCTTAAATAGCAACGCTCTTCTTGCCGAATAAGGCAAGCGAAAATTTGAGTATGAAATAATTTCGCAAAAGTCATTCTGAATCTAACGAAAAAAATATATATTTCATTGTGTTTGTTTATTATTAAATTATTGTAAACTTATCTAAAATATATTTAGTTGGATTAAGTTAAATTAAATTGCACTTGTTATAATAAGGTTAGGCAAATTTTCTAAGGTTCTTTTGGTACAAAATTATTAATTTTTACATTAACATAAATTAAAAAAATATATCTTTAAAGGTATAAGAGAAACTTTTAGAGGACTTAATTTTAAATGAGTTCTTGCTAATTGACCAGTTTTACCTATTCGGCACATTATATATATATATACATATATATATACATACACACACAATATATGATAAAGTATACAATGAGAGTATTCTGCTGGAATATATATTACATGTTATCAGTAACTGATATGTCTGAGCATTATTTATTAGTAACTGTTGCAAAGAAAATAATATCAATGATTACAAGTGAATGAGATAAAGTGATGATTATTGAATAGTATGAACAACAAATGGAAGAAGCAAATGGTGGAAAGGGAGTACAAGTCAGCATATGAGAAGTTTTAGAATGTAAAGGTTCATTAAATAAAGTAGAGTATACAAAGAATAAATGAAAGGTAACAAAAATAGTGTTAAATATTGCAAAAGAACAAGTAAAAGAATGTATGTGTCAGTGTCACCAAAGTTTTCTACGAATGAGAAACAGCTGTGGAGAGAGAAAATTTGGTGATTAAAGCAAGTGCAAACAGCAAGATGCCGGATAAGACGATAGATGTTTCAAGAGGACAGAATATGTAGTTGAAAGATTCAGTGAACCACAGAATAAATGAGGTCAAGGAAGTGGTAGCTCATTCATATCAGGTCATTCATAAATGACGGAGCAGGATAGGTTGATCATGATGGTGAATAAATATGGGACGAATGAAGACGCAGGGGATTCTCTTTGTATGAGATGCGGTGTGAGACGAGGTAAGTTTTTTTGGGGGGTTTGACGTGCTGTTGGAGTGTGAATACTCTAACTATGAACAGGATGAAAAACATACGATTTTTAACGGAAATCTCATGTGAATATTGTGGAATTAATAAAGTCCGTATGATACGGTAGGACTGGACGGTAAACAATCGTGAATGAATTCCTAACAAGGAGAACCAGACCAACGAAGCATAAATATGCTGAGGCGACAGCCAAGAAACCATTTAAAGGGAAATAATTTGATAGTCACTATCTCAGATTGGTGGCAAACTGTGTTAAGTGTTCAAGTTAATCAAACACTACAAACCTGTTAATGAGTCGTTCATAACCTGATAAAAAAGACTATTTCTATACGCAATAAATAATACCAGTTTGGATTTACCTCTTTCTAGTCCCTTATATCAAAGTAAAATGGCACAGTTAGGGGGATTTACACAGTTAACTGTACAAAATTGACTAATAAAAAAATACTCGTTAATAATAAACAAAGTATGCCTTTAAAATGCATACAAACCCAAACATAAGTTACCAACGTTTCTGTAAAAAAGTTTGTTTTGAAACTTGACCATAACTAAGTTTATAGGCATTCAGAGCTAAGATTCACGAGGATTGTAATAGCTTAAGTTGCAATTTATCGAGGAGACCGATTTCTTGTTTACATGATATAAAAGCAAGTAATATGAAACGATGATGGCTTAGTCAGCTATAACTCTATGAACATTTATCTGCAGCGGAACCTTTCATAGCTATCCTCTAGGCATGTAACCCGACATAACGTGGATCCTAAACGACTGGTCGAAAGTGGCACCCCAATTTCTTACATAAAGTTTAAGAAGTAAAGTAGTCTGGTCCATACAAATATATACAAGGAGAATAATAACAAAAGTGTCTGTCAGGAATCACACTTTTCTGTGCAGATGCTTCTATAAATCTTTTCGTTAACTGATTCCACACATACATTGATTTGAACATTTTGACTAGGAAAGAATGCTCGTAATGCCGATCATGGAAATTAACATATAATGTTCAGGATTTTTCTGCCTAACAGGGAGCTAAGCTTAGCCATCCCCGTTTTCAAGATATGTATGGCACTGCTTGGGACCTACCGTATATTATGAGATCGTTTACATAGCATCCTGGTCATTAAATTATCGCTGAGCAGTTCCTAAAATAACATAAAGAGGCTGAATATCCTACATCAGCAGCAGGGTACTGCAGCTGTCCTACCTTGCTGTTACTGCTGTCTTTGGGTTTCCCACCTTGCAGTTACTGCTGCCTCCGCCACTGTTAGGGCACTGGCGGTAGGATTCTTAGTAGTGTATCAGAATTCATACACAAAATACAACATTGTGAAGAATAAGTAACTACTTTCTGAGTATAATTCAATTAGTCACGAACAACGACACCTCTCCATATCAGCTGTTCTCACTCAAACTGTTTCGGACAGCTGACATCATTGAGTCAGGTGCCAGGATAAGGTATATTTGTTAAGTGAGAATCATAACGTCATGCACACCAACTAAGAGGTAGACCCTGTTGGAGACAGGAAACTAGTGATTTTTAGTACAATATTAAAAAAGTAATAATTTAAGAAGTATAAATATATAAGACTGGGGCAAAGTGCATCTATTAATAATGCATATTGTAAATATTAGAGCACAGTCACAAATATTATCAAGGAACTGTAAATAGGCTGCTACATATATACAGTATATATCATAATACCAGTTATGGTGCATCATAACACTGAATTACATATACAGAATGTATAAAAATTTCAAACATATTTTAACATTAAATAGTATATAATATAAAGTAATTCTTGACTGTAGGCTGTAAGGACGTTACAACCTTGCTAGGAAATGCTTAGGGAGGATTGCTACTAGGTACTAGCCCACTACTGCGTGTAGCCACGAGGGTCGTTTACCTGTTGCTGTCTCTGTAGTTCGCATGACCCTATTAGTTTCTGTATTAATTAAGGGCATCTGACAAAGTAAATACATTTTATAGTCTGTCATAACTGAAATAAAACACTTTAAATAGCTGACATTTGATTATCCAAGGAATAGGCCGAAAAAGATTTGTAAAACAACTGAGAGATGTTCACTGTTATAATTATGAATATAAAAGTGAATCAGCACACAGGAAGAACAATATAACTTATATATTAAATAAAGATTTTAGAAGATTTGATATAAAAATATGAAATGCAGGATGAGAGGCAAATGAATGGGAGTAGAGCGTTAACATTCTCATTTGATACGGTCGAAATTCTGATGTACAGCAGTGGAAGGTGACCCCTATGGGAAGCAAGAGGACCTCTAAACATACATAATCAAACACTGTGCGTGAGTTTGTTTGATTCATAAAATCTGAGTAACTTTCAGTTTATATTTTGAATTAATGCAAAAGTAAAATCCTGACTTCTATGAATTTTTTTTGTACTAAATATGCTATGCTAGTATACACATCAATGAACAATGGATGAGGAACTGTGCTAGGACTGCTGAAAACTGGTCATAGACGAGTCACTA
Source organism: Cherax destructor (assembly GCA_009830355.1). Taxonomy (NCBI): domain Eukaryota; kingdom Metazoa; phylum Arthropoda; class Malacostraca; order Decapoda; family Parastacidae; genus Cherax; species Cherax destructor. The sequence goes on along the minus strand of WNWK01003369.1, from coordinate 23,561 downwards.
GGATTATTACAACCAAGGGAATCCTGTGTAATAACCAGAGTTGGCTAGTGTCCTAGAGAGGAGGACATGGTGGAAGTTATAATAAGTGTACACTATATAGGGACTAGTCTTGTAACTTTTCCTATGTATGTAATGCATGTATGTATGCTTAAGCATGTACAACACACACGCACACGCACATACACACGCCAGGAGCTATGACTCGACCCCTGCAACCACAACTAGGTGAGTACGCACACACATACACATACACGCACACACACGCACATGCATACACGCATATACAACAGACCTAGTGTCTAATCGACATGTGCCTAGGACAAAATGGTGACACACACACACACACACACACTGGGTCTAGAGCTGATAGGAGATGTTAAAGAAACTGAATCCTTCAAGGACTGGATACATGCTCTTGATGATAGAAACTGGGTTAAACTCCTCTGCTAAAACCTGATTTCCTCATTCCCGAAGCGCTGTATAACACATGCAGGTTTAGAGCATCCCCATGAATATAAAGGAATTGAACCTGAAGCTCCCAAAAGACCCAGTGTTGACATGATGATCAAGAAATTGAGATGACTTGTCAGGGAGACTGAAAGGCTGGGATTGGACACAAGCTAACATAACTGCATGTTAATTAATAACACAAAGAACCCACAAGGGTATCAAGAAGTGTTTCTTCAATTTCAGGATAGTGAAGAAGTGCAATGACTTGGATGAAGTGGTAGAGGAAGCATAAGCCATATACACTTCGAAGGAAAGGACTGACAGAGCCCTGAGGCATGAACTTCGTGAAACCAGAAGTGTGAGGCTCAGTGGGGGACCAAGAGCTGAGATTCGACTCTCCTCAGCAATAAATAGGTTAAAACAGTCGAACATGTACGGATACACGTGCACACACACACAAACTGTACACACATAAGCACACACATACACACCATATGTAACGAAAAGCAAATGAAAATTGTAGATAAAATTAGTCAATGGTAAACTATATTTTTGAAATTGCATATTACAAGAATTGTTAATTCTACAACATTTAGTATTTTATAAAAAATTATGTCAATAAAGCAAGACGTGTAAGAATGTTAAATCACTGTCTAAATCTACCGAGTAATGTAGACATATAATAGTCTACTAATGTTACAATGGGCATACTTATAATATGATTGTCGAAGAAATATTAAATGATAAAGATTTGTAATATAAAAGAAGAGTCAAAGGGCGCATTCCTCTGAAAAGGGAAAGTAATATGTATAAAATATTCATGCACTGATATGTAGAATATTAACTTTAATCTATTGATCGTTGTTGATCCTTTCACTGTTAGTGATGATAAGCTGGTCACTGGGTATCACTGGGTGAACCACGCAGCTGCCCAGGCGATGCCCTTGTTACACCGTGTATAACCACTCGGTCAGTGTCCAGGATACACGGTGTATAACCACTCGGTCAGTGTCCAGGATACACGGTGTATAACCACTCAGTCAGTGTCCAGGATACACGGTGTATAACCACTCAGTCAGTGTCCAGGATACACGGTGTATAACCACTCGGTCAGTGTCCAGGATACACGGTGTATAACCACTCAGTCAGTGTCCAGGATACACGGTGTATAACCACTCAGTCAGTGTCCAGGATACACGGTGTATAACCACTCAGTCAGTGTCCAGGATACACGGTGTATAACTGAACAAAACACAGCCAGCCAGGTTACAACTGAAGAAATTTTGAGATCTAAGATACTTGATACTAAATAATGCTACAACTTGTGGAGAATAGCAGATATAAGAATGACCTGGACACAGTATCTTATTCAAGGAACAACAACAACAATAAAATTACTGAAGATATGAATTCTTCAATGATGGTATATCTTAATTATCATTTCATTTAAGTAAAGTGTGCAAAAAAAATAATATCTAAAAATTATTAAGTTGGGCAGTTGGGGAAATTCATTCGTCATTATTTAAAATATAGTTCTTAGGATGAATAGTTAAAAAAAAAAAATAGCACATCAGACACTGGAATGTATATAACATTATTTTGACACCAAACCAAAAAATATCATATACCTCATATATCTTATATAGGAGCATAACTAACAAGTTTATATCTCGCATCTTTCACATATATTTTAACAGTTAACATTTGTGGTGGATCATTTAAATCTATGAACAACAACAAAAATGCACAGTATATCAGAATAACGTTTGATATCATCTTGCTAGGTAAGCATCAGAGGCTCTGAGTCAACAACTACTCAAAACTCAAACTGACACAAGTAACTCCAACTTTGTATGAGCTAAAAGGTAACACAGGTATGAGAGTGCATGTGGGTGGTAACCACAATGCACAGTAATGGCACATTGCATAGTGAAGAGTGGGTATGTGGGCGTTAGGGAATAGAGACTGGCAGGCCAACATGAGATGTGAGATATCTTAAGAGAGCCCATACAGGCTATGTTGTCAAGGTTTAAATTATATGTGCCTACTGTCACTAGTTCAAACCTTCCCTGAAATCTTAGTAATTATAATAAATTCTATATAATATACTGAACAGCGGTGAAACTAGTTCAATTTAATTTCTTGTTTGATTAGAGAGACTTACAATATAAAAAAATTAGTTATATTACACCTGATACAGGATGAAAACCCTGTCTTAGAACCACTTTACGCTCACTATGTAACAACTATATCAAGATTTTTTTCATCGCTACTCCAAAACTGAGCATATAAATTCTTGCTAAGTGTATAACAAATCTTGCATATAGTTTTCTCAGTTGTGTTACATATCTCTGTGCCTATCAATACCGAGAAGATGAATAATTAGACACATGTGCAACATCTGGGTATCTTTTTTGTAGACGTTTTTGCCATCCAGTGTCTTTATCAATGCAAATTCAAAGACAAAATTGGAAGACAGTAGAACTATATACAAAAGATGAGGATATCAGCCTTGGAGTTGAATAGCACCGTAGTCGTGAAAAGTCGTCTGACTTCACGACTACGGTGATCTTCAACTCCAAGCCTGAGGCACTGATTACCTCATCTTTTGTATATAGTTCTACTATCTTCTAATTTTGTCCTTGGATTTGTATTGATAGTCACTGAATGGCAAAACGTCTACAATAAAGGTACCCAGATGTTGCATGTGTCTAATGCCTCATCTAATCAAGAGATAAAAGTTTACAGCGCCGCTGTTATTTAGATCCCCTAAGTAAATAAGTTTTGTTTAGCAATCTAGTCCCTATCACATGGATTTTTTAGTACTATACCAGATTAAAGAAAAACGCTGCTATCAGTAGTATTCATTCAACAATTTTAAAAACAAATATGATAATGCAGAACCAGTCTGCACATATTTCTTTTGGTACAAAATTTAGAAATTACCAGTCATATAAAATTACTTCATATTTTTTTTAACCTTATTTGATAAAAAAATACTTTGACATTTACTTATAATCAAACACAATAAGTACAGCACTGAATTACGTTACGCCTAATAATGAAGCTTAGTATTTAAAATTTTCACATACAAATCATACAACTGTAAACAAACAGCCAATGCACCTTGTGTTATCATGTGAGCTCACTGTCACATGAAGCAATGTACAATAGTTGTAACTAAAAAAAAAACTGGGTCTTAACTAATGTTCGACGTTTCGGTGTACTAGAAACTTCAGGTATTTTCGACTGTTGGCAGGGAAATCATACATATTGAAATTGTAACTTTTTAAAACATGACTCTTTGACCGCGGGTTCGAACCCCACCCGTGGTATGGTTTATGAAGATTACTTGAGTGGAGCTTAAAAGTTAGCACTGTCTAAATAAGAATATTTTAGTGACATCTTTTTTTTGACAAGGATATAGAAAAGCAAACTCATGTATAGTAACAAAACCTAATGAATTTAAATGAAGAATATTAAATAGATAGGGTTACCAATAAAAAATAATTTTCGATAAAACTAATGACTTAAAATCCCACTGTTTTAGCCAAGAATGAATTGTAGGTTTACCAGGTTGTTGCCTGGGACTTCCCACCTTATAGCCGATCTGTTTAATTCAGATACTAAACTCTTCTGTAAAATATTCAAAATCTTATTGGAATATTTTGATCTAGCTGAATACAAACATGAAGTGCGTCTGTCTGGCGCTCAGCAGACGGAGGATCGAGCCTCCACCACGTCTTGCACTGAATGACTCACTTGAGTTGAGCGCTTAACATGAATTATCAACTTCTTATTAACAACTCTGAACATGTGTGAAATAAAATAAAATTGGTGTAAGATTAATGAGTGTGGTTACGTGCTCAATGACTGTCAAACTATTCCTATCTTGTGGTGTATGGGTCACTAATAATAAAGTACAGTGCCCATATTGTGCACTCGAGTGGATGAACTGGTGATTATAAAAGTATAACTCCATAAACAAAATTTTAAGTGAATAATGTAAATGTAAAGTTACAAAAAACTTTTCAGAAGAATTGATCAACTTTGTAACGATTCCTCACAAGAATATAATATTGTCCAACTTACTCATGAATTACCATCTAATTCTGAACTATGAGAAAATAAATATTTATATATATACTCATCAGTCTTTTAAAAGGGGGAATTCGTGACATTTCAAGTCACTAAGATTTACATATATACTGTATTTACAAACTAAAATAAAATAAAAACATAATAAATTAGGTCTAAAATCATTAGTGACTACTGTAGTTTAAAGTGTCATCAGTAACCAGCGAGAAGTCACAGTAACAAAATGCGACTGTATTAGCAACTGTAACCAGTACAGCGCTCTACTAAACGCTCACCAGTATTATGGATGCAAAAATCTTTCTGCATTGTACTTCAGTTTCACCATAACACTTTTTACAACTAAAAATGGGGGGTTTATGATTGACAGTTTTCCACTTTTAAATATTAAAAGGTGGTTATCATCTACTTTTGCCTTCACATCAGTCAATGATGTCCATGTATGTCTAACACTAATTTAGGAGAGGTCATTGTTGTGAGGACTGAGGACCACTGCAAAATAACCAGACTTGGTGAGTCATCCATCTTCAATTAAATGCAGAGGGTCTTACTACCCTTTTCGCCATTGTATTTACAGATAGCCAATCTCCTCAATTTCCTTCTTCTTCTTTTTAATGAGGAAATAGAGCTCTTTGATGGTTGGGCGATAGCACTCTGAGAGGAACTTGTTCATAGTGCGGTATAAGTGCTCCTTGACGCCAGTCAGGCCATGGTTCTCATCTGCGTATGTCTGCATGGGTAAGGACAGAGATGAGCAAGAAGACAAAATATTACCATCACAACTTTTAGCTAAAGGTATATTTAATTTTCACAAACAATATAACATATTTATAAAGACGTTGATACCTTATTTTAAATACCTATAAGTTCTGAAGAATGAAAGAAACATTTTAAATACAAGGGCCTGTGGCACTCCTGGAGTACAACTAACATGTATAATATACATGTGTAATAGATGATACTGAGATATGTACACTACATGTCTCAGTATCATGTATTATACACTATTTCAATTTGTAATAGATGAATTTTGAGCATTTCTTAATATAATTCATTCGGTAATAGATGTTTAGTTTTTCAAAGGTAACTCCCCAATGCTGGTTCACGTTACTGTGATAGAGAATTTGAGCGGCTTTTCCTGACTAAGAACACAGCCTCCATTACTCTTTACTTAGCTGCATCTGTGTCCCCATGCCAGGCTGTAAAGGCAAAATGGTGCGACTCCGTTCGTAGTGTCCCCGAAATGGATGTTTTTCGTGGAGGTAGCCACCTAGACCTCCATGTATTTTCCCTTTCAATGGAATTGTCCAGGCATTATGGCTCCCCTGTCGAAGACATTTGTGCCCTTTAGGACTATAACTTGTCATTAATAGGTTTGCTGGAGACTAATGTCTTCTATTATGAATTATAATTATTTTACCACTGCTGATGTTAGGCTGATTGGTCTGTAATTTGATGGGACTGTTTCTCCCGTTTTTTAGAGACGAATCACGTTAGCCATCTTCCACATATCATGTAATGCCCATTTGCAGTGGCAATGGATTTGTTCTCGGGTTCACTTTGTTTTTGTATGTTTCTGCACTTCTTCCTGACACATTTACCAAAGAGTGTGTTTATCTTGGTCAATGCCATTATTAATTAGTTAGGTTTATCTGCGCTTCTCGTTTCTGCAGACTGTGACCATCTGGGTGAGCCTGCAGCGGAGCTTCACTGTGCTTCTTAACCTTCACTCCAGAATGCGTTTTAGACCGCCCTGCTCCGTCTCGTCTAATCTGTGGGCTTCCCCGTATTTTTTTTTTTCCTCCGGGTAACCTTACTGCTGACCAACCAATATGAGATGAGGATTGATCTATGCTAGACATGAGGGGTAGTTTTCTAGACTCTTAGAGCCCTTCCAGATGCTATTGAATGTTAGCATGAACGATGCGTCTTCGATCTATAGTATTATTCATATGGACTGCTCCTGGGGCATAGACCTTCAAGTGTGTTCCAGATCAGCGTATCAGGACTTCAGATAATCTTTTTTTTCAAAATTTGTACGGCGGTGGTTATTTCCCTCTGTGTTGTAGTCTGAGGGATCCAAACACTATAGCTTGCTCCCCATAGTGGAAGCTAAAGATGGCAGACTGGAGACCTGAGGCTCGATCGCAGGTCGTTCTAAGGAAGGCATGTGCTCATCTATCCTGGTTTAGTTCCTTGAGGCTCTTTCTGTCACTGCCTTGGTAGAAGAGACTGAGAAAAGTATCGCTAGATTGCGCACACAACCTAGCACTGCCACAAGATCCATTGTTCGCTAATGAATAAATCGATCTACCAGCAAATGTTGGCTAGCATGAGGAAAGTGTTGAGAAACTATTGGTGGACGTCCTGGGTCTGTTACTGTCATGCACTACAGTATCTTGTCAAGACATTGCTTTGTAATCAAGATACCTGTGGCATGTACCCTTTTATATTTTAATAAATTAAAATAAGTAAATTACCCCCTCTATCAGGTTGTGAATATCTTAGAAGCGTCAAGTTATGATGGTTAGGTTAAAGGGTTGTTTACAAATTTTAAAATCTGTTAACTGATATCAAATTCTTAATTCTAATAGAAATAACGAAGGCATTTATTGCAATTATGTAAACGTGGAAGAATTAGCCAAAATGCTTTCATTTCAAAGTTACAGGAGTGATGGTGATGCCTTGTCTAACGTCAGGTGTGACCTGGGCTATGAATGAATAAAAGTCAGGTGTGATCTGGGTTATGAATGAATAAAAGTCAGGTGTGATCTGGGTTATGAATGAATAAAAGTCAGGTGTGATCTGGGTTATGAATGAATAAAAGTCAGGTGTGATCTGGGTTATGAATGAATAAAAGTCAGGTGTGATCTGGGTTATGAATGAATAAAAGTCAGTGTGATCTGGGTTATGAATGAATAAAAGTCAGGATGTGATCTGGGTTATGAATGAATAAAAGTCAGGTGTGATCTGGGTTATGAATGAATAAAAGTCAGTGTGATCTGGGTTATGAATGAATAAAAGTCAGGTGTGATCTGGGTTATGAATGAATAAAAGTCAGTGTGATCTGGGTTATGAATGAATAAAAGTCAGGTGTGATCTGGGTTATGAATGAATAAAAGTCAGTTGTTTAGTAATTATATTTTTTGTCTTTCCTCTAAATTTTTCGATAGTACGTTTTCCCTCTAACACTTTACCAGATATTTACATGATGATTCCCCTATATTTCTCTCTTATCCTTTTTCCCTTATGCAAAAAAGGTGCACATGCTCTTTGCCAATCCTTAGGTACCTTCACTTCTTTTATATATACAACAAATAAATGTACTAGCCATTCTAGAACAGAATCTCTGCTCTTTTTATCATCTGTCTTAATGTCATCCTTTCTCTATGTCTGACCTCCTTTCTCTGTCTGACCTCCTTTCATTCTACACATTTCCTCTAGACTCACCTCAGGTTCCTGTCTTTCCTTAGCAGATACTATTCCTCTCTGCATGAAATCTCCACCACCTTATCATCTATATTTAACACTATCTCTTCCGTCACTTCCAGTTTTAACAGCTCATCACGTTCATTCTTAACATCTAAGACCATTCCAAAGATTTTTCACCCAAAATTAGTTGATAAATACGTTTTCTGATTTATTTAGTTTTTACTCTCCATATACTCAGCCTTTATGCCATTTTTTTCAGTGTAAAATCTTTTCGTAGGTTATTTTTTCTCTCTGAATAACTACTTTTTAATATCATCATTGCTCTTCCCTCGAGCATCCAGCCTCATAAAAAATCCACAAATCTCTTCTCCACTCTCTTGGTTCCTATATTAATATGTTCACACCATACCTCCTCCTCATTACTTTCTCTCGTTCTAACTAATCTTTAATCATTAACAAAATGGTTGTAACTATGACCATAATTTTTAAAGGGGTGGACCGGTAAGCCAGCGGAAGGCCTCGGTCAGATGACCAATAGCTCCAACAGCGGGTCATCATCTAAGACCTGCGTCAGGAAACACTTGTCCTGTTTCCTGATGAACCTTACCTACCTAACTAATCTTTCTCCCGGGGACTATTCATACCTCCCACTAACTGTCCCCTTCTTCAATACCTTTCACTTAACTTTACCCACTAACACCATTCTCACTGTACTTGCTCCTACACTTACTTTAGTTACCATAAAATACCGATCTTACATATTAGTCGTTCCTAAATACCGATTTTCTATATCAGTTCCTCCTCTAAAATCGTATTTGTTCATAAGTCTACCTATTAATCTTTCATACATTAATACAGAGTACATCAAGGTGCGCTCCTTAAAAACTTTCTTATATCTCGTATAATTATTTATCCTCTTCTCTCGAGACATAATTAAAGAATCCTCTTGTCATTTACCTCTGCCACTCCTAAATTTCTTACTATTCTCTCTACAACTATTCCCCATTTTAGCATTAAAGTCTTTATAAATAATCATTACTTAACTTGTTTCAAACATCCTTAAACATTGACTTAATTTTTTAACACGCTGGTCGTCTCCCACCAAGGCAGTGACCCAAAAAAAGGAAACACTTTCATTCACACTAAACTATCGTGTCTGTGCGCCCTTGCCGAGGCGCCCAGATACGACAGTTTAGTTGTCACTAACAGCAAATATCCCAAACCCCTCCTTTAAAGCGAAGGCATTGTACTTCCCACCTCCAGGGCTCAATATCTCCCAGAATTTCTTTCTTTCCTCTACATTCCTCTCACCTCTTAGACACATACAGGATTAACGAACTAAAACTCATACCACTGGAGGAATGAAGGAGCAGAGGAGTTTAGCATATTATGAGAGTTAAATATACCAAATAGGTAGATATCAGATTGCTCAAAATTATGTAAACAGAAAAAGGGAACACAAATGGAAGCTATACACCAAAATGTACTAGGGAGTTACAAGAGGAAACTTCTTTAGCATGAGGGTAGTAAGACGGACCTTCAAAATTACCATGATAAGGGTCTTCACCATGAGACACAAACATTACCACCTTCATTACGAGGATGGTACGTAGGATCTTCAATATGAAGGTGTGAAGGACCTTCAACACAAATGTAATAAGTAGGACCTTCTTTACCATAAGGGTGGTAAGGACCTTCTTTAACACGAGTGTAGTATGAAGAACCTTCTTCTTTACGAGTGTAGTAATGACCTTCTTCAGCATAAGGTTGGTAAGGACCTTCTTAATAAGGTTGGTAAGGACCTTCTTAATAAGGTTGGTAAGGACCGTTATTAATTTCAGGATGGTTAATCAAGTGAAATTCCCGGGAAAAGGTAGTGGGGGAGGGGGCAAACTCTATATATACACGAATACAAAAGTGTATGTGACTAAGCACATGGGGTTGGGTAAGTATCATAAGGAAATGAGATTCGTCACCCGCACTCACACACACACACACACACACTCACACACACACACACACACACACACACACACACACACACACACACACACACAGAAGAGAGTACACCTCACCTCAGAACAAGAGCAAGCAATACACAAATATTCAGCAAAGAGGGCACAAACACCTACATATATAGGCTGTGAAGAAGACGCGTCACTGACCCCAGGGTGCTTGTTGCTCTCAGTGGCCTGCGGGCCACATGCGGCCCATGGGCCAATTGGACCACCCTGGTATAAATAATGACCTCTCAAAAATAGAAATTATCTTTTTCAAGTTAATCTTTAAACAATTTAAACTTTTGATAAGCAAATCTAAACATATATTGATGCAAAAATCTGAAGATAATTACCATCTGCTGGAAGAGGACTCCCTCATCTACCAGAGCCTTGGCCAACATCATGGAGTGGTGGTAGTGAACATTATCATCAGCTGTACCATGGATCAGAAGGAAGGTCTTCTCTTTTAGGTTGCCAGCCACCTTGGTGGCATCAGCAGCCTCGTAGCCCTTGTAGTTGCTACCAGGATACACGTGTGGTGAACCCATGTACCTTTCAGTGTACACAGAGTCTGAAGAGGCAGATAAACTGTATATTACATTGAGATATTATATAATGTACTTGATAAACTATTTTCCCGGCAACGTTAGAAATATTAGAAAATAATATTTACTGATATAATTCAGGGAGCTGGTGTAGTGGTGAACTGAAATCAGAAGCCGTTATTAAAACCATACCACGGGTGGGGTTCGAACCCGCGGTCACAGAGTCTCAAAACTCCAGACCGTCGCGTAAGCCACTGGGCCAGCTAGCTTCAATAAGATTCATCCAACTAGGTATATTTCTACACCATAGGAAGGTCAGCATAGGCACCACTTTGTCCACAAATGCAAGTTTTTACAAACGAATCTCACGCTAGCATGGCCGTGACGAACTCTAGCTCAAGTCCCCCTCAAAGCCGTCAACATGACTCACGAAATCGTAATGACACGATTGCAAACATTCGTCTGTAAAAACTTGCATTTGTGGACACAGTGGTGCCTATGCTAACCTTCCTATGGTGTAGAAATATACCTAGTTGGATGAATCTTATTGAAGCTAGCTGGCCCAGTGGCTTACGCGACGGTCTGGAGTTTTGAGACTGTGACCGCGGGTTCGAACCCCACCCGTGGTATGGTTTGTTTGCAATCGTGTCATTACGATTTCGTGAGTCAAGCCGTTATTAGTGGAAAACGTTTTTCTTTAGAAGAGAGCTATTAAAATTGTGACATTATACATATAATACATAATAAAACTCTACGTATTTCTTCCATACAGCTATTGCCAATGACTCTTGAATAATCATTAAAACATTATATAAATATAATAATGTAGGTAAACACCCTTATGAGTCCCAGGAGTTGGAACCCAACTCTGTCAAGCATGGTGAAAATGTGAGTTGAATCGGATATCAGTTTAAGATATTTATTAGTGAATGCTTCACTAATGATATTATTGGTAGCAAGGTGAGACTCACTAGGATGCACACCAACTTCCATTGTCAACTACTGCCAGAAAAACACACAAACAAAAAATAATGACTTTTCTGGAGGGTTTGTTTCACGGCTTTGGAACACGAACCAATGGACCAATATTTATAAAACATACAACAAATAGTCAGCTGGGCTGGGGATGTGCACAGTTATCTCAGTTTTTAAGAGTATGGGAGAATGTTCAAATAGTAATCTATTTCTGAAAAGTCTTCAATGAAAGGCCACTGACATTTCAAAGGTTGTTTTGTACGTAACTTTCTTGGGACAGACTTCATTATCTGCACCCGTCCACTCTGTGGGGCAGCGTTCAGTGGTTCAGTTTTAGTGAATATCTGAGTTTTATAAAAACAATATAATGGTTTACCGTAATGTTCCCACCGAGCAACTGGCGCCACGGCAATACCACAGCTGAAGACTTTATCAGCATCTCGTGCTAAGGCCATGGTGGTAACATAGCCCCCGTAGCTCCAGCCCCAGATAGCAATCCTGCGCTCGTCAACGAAGTGTAGATTGTCACGCAGGTATCTGGCTACTGCAAGTTGGTCGTCCACCTCCTTCCCTCCCAGAGCATGGAACACCTACCACAGGCAAGTGCGAATACATACATTATTATTACTATTATTAGTAGTAGTAATAATAATAACAATTATAATAATAGTATTTTATTTATTCAAAAGCGCTAAATCCGTCTGGTTTTATGTCTGATCCAAGGAAGCAGAGGGTAGAAACACTTATTATCACGAGTGTTTAGCAACATCAAGGCACCTTCTTAAAAGATAGAGAGTATAGAAACATCCCCGTGTCCACTTATGGCTTGGCGCACCTACCACATAGTACATGCAATCACTTACAGGATTTCAATATATGTATTCAAGTCACAAAATCTTTATATTAAATTAAAGTCACAGAACTTGAACAAAAGGTATAGTTTTAATGATGCCAAAGCAAATGGTAATTCAATTCAATTTAAACTACTTTTTGTTTTATTTTACTTATAAAACACTAGAACAGCTTTACTCAGGGCTTCATCTTATCACTGCCTTGACCATTTCTCTCTCACATTACATAAATCATGATTACAACGCAAGAATCTTTATTCAAAGTTAATTTCTCATTTGCCCAAAATGTTCTGCATAACTATGGGTTGTCTGCATGTTCAACTAAATATCACCCATCTCTGTACAAACATTGTATCATGCTGAAATAAAATTATTATTATTATTACTTTCCAAAATCCATAGCAATATTTTGCCCAATGTCATCATCGGCAGTGTCAGGAAATGTAGACGAAAGGGAAAATATCCCTGTGATTTACGCCTCAAGAGATGTTGGATTCTTAGTAAGGCAAGCACTCGGTGGGAAGAGTGGCACCCACCTCAGAGTAGAGGCTCGTATTGCTGAACACAAGGAACTTACACGTCACCACTGTGTTAAGGCAAGGCTGGCAGTACGGTACGGCACAATGTTTTTTTTCGTTTTTTTTCATAACTGTCAGAAATACCGTACAGTAATTTTTGCCCCCTCCCCCCAAAAAAACAAAATATCAACTGTACCGTACCAAACTCCACTCCGTATGTCGTGTGGGGTTCGATTGATGGATTTGGAAATAAACACACGAAGGATGGCTGGTAACTTATAATTACTGGTAAAAATAAGGAGAACGCTCAGAGCCTGTCTTGTCTCCTTTCCTATGTCTCGTCTAGAACTCAACTGAGGGCAGTGCCTGGAGGGCACGGATTCAAAGAGCTTGTGATGTCATGCTAGGTCAGCATTAGTCACCTAACAGTCAGTGATTCACATAGGGAGGTGGTGAATCAGTAACGGTTATAACTGAAATACTACAGTACAGTACTACTGACAGCTCGATCATGTTATGTATGGCATCTCGACATACAGCTAATACAAACTAAAGACTACAAGTGTATGGCTCTGGGCTGATTCTATACAATGTCAAAGTACACAACATTTGAACATTATAACTATACATAAGGATGTTATTTTAATGGATCTTATTGTAATGCATTACAAGGTATGATATATCACAATTCATAGGAATTAATAGGCTGAAAGGTGGGATTATACAATGAAAATTATAAAAAAAAAAGATCGATTGATCTGCATTCATGTGATTTACGGATTCTGAGAAAGTATATATACAAAGAAGGAAGTGTTTAACAGAAAAGGCAGACTTGATGCACTCAGATCTATTACTGTTAAATCTCAGAATTCGGAGAGAACGTGAACACAACATTTTTTTTCTTGAATAATACTAAGTTGATATGGTAACATTCAGTTGAAATATAATGGAAACTATATTATTCATCTATACAGGTTATGTACATTTAACCCCAACTCTGCTAGGGTGAGATTGACATATGTAGAATGATTATCATCTCTGGGAGGATCAAACTCTGCTACAATGGGTAACACAATTTGTGTGCTTAATTAATGGTCCAAGTCGGACCGAAACGTCGCCCTATGTGGGTTATTTATGTATTGTTCCAGTCACGGTATTGTCCCTTTTTAACAAAAAAAGGCACAATACCGTGACTGGAACAATACACAAATAACCCGCATATATAAAAGAGGAGCTTACGACGACGTTTCGGTCGACTTGGACCATTTACAAAGTGACTCTGTGACTTTGTAAATGGTCCAAGTCGGACCGAAACGTCGTCGTAAGCTCCTCTCTTCTATGTGCGGGTTATTTGTGTATTGACCCTTTTTATTTTTATGACGTATAGTAGTATGTATACAATAAGCAGGAGTGTGAGCAAGTACGTATATGCATGAGAATGGGTAAGTGTAACTAGCAGACTAGGCTCTCCCTCCCTGTGCCAGATGTGTGAACCTCACCTCGTGTTTAATCTTGTCACCCTGGAAACCTGAGCCACGCCCATCGATCATGGCGTATATGATGTCTTTCTTGGATGCAAGGAAGGTGCCCCATGAGATTCTCATCTTGGATGTGACTGCCTGGGCTCCGGGTGCAGCATACCTAATGAATATATCATAAGTGAATCATGAGGAAGCTGTTAACTTCATGTGTGCTTCTGTGGATTACACGAGACTCCCTGTTTGAAACAAAGATTGGGATGCAATGGAATAAAAGAGGGCCATGATGGTGAAGCTTTCTAAGCCCTAGAAAATATCGGGTCGCTAAAAAATATACCAAGAAAATCTTGCTGTATAATCAATTATAGGACCAAGCCTTACCTTTCATGATACATTTCTCTTGAATCTCTTCTCCACCTTCATCCATTTAAGTTATATTGGATTGCTGTTATGCAGGTTTCTGCATTAATGTGAAGTTTATAAGATAAGGTGTTGATAGTGAAAAAAGTGCTCCATAATTTTATAAATAATGTCATCAATTAGGTTAGGTTAGGCAAGGTTCGTCAGGAGCAAGACAAGTGTTTCCTGACGCGGGTCTTAGTCAGATGATGACCCGCTGTTGGAGCTTTTGGTCATCTGACCGAGGCCTTACGCTGGCTTACCGGTCCACTCCCTTAAAAATTAAGGTTATAGTTATAACCATATAGTTATTAATTTGTGGGCGCTTTTAGGAAGTGAAGTGACGGCGTGAATATTGTAGCATTAATGTGACTATTATGAAAGCACCTCGAGAGGGAGAGAGAGAGAAGTGGTGTAGATGAGGCAGCCAGCATGGAGCAGAGTACCTTGGACTATTTTGTTATAATTCTCAGGTTGTAGGCTACTTTTCGGTTTATACTTATGCTCACATGTGCCCTGGCCCTGATGTGTAAGTGGGGCAGGTATATTCGGGTAAGATCTGAAATAACAGCGCATTTAACAGGAGGCTAGAAGCTGACTAGGGCAGTGTAGTTATGGCGACCCGCTGGTACCTAGCATAATTTTTTTTGTCCTAGCATTAATTAACTAGTAGCGGTGTACTACGTAAAGTAGTACACCGTAGTTACAACACACCCTTCCTGGTTATCAAACCTCAAGTATTGACCACCTGTTTAACATTGTGTAGTTTACGAAACATGGGGGCTTAGGGTGGCTGATTTTTACTCTCCCCCCACTTACCTCCATATTAACTTCGCAACAGTTGCCAACACTAGACATGAGTTGTAAATATTATGGAATTTGAAAGTTGTAGTTTTTATCAGGTACATCTTAAGAATGTGTAGGAAAAATAGGGTTTCCAGAAATAATGTTTTCTAGAGAAGAATGTGACTTCTCCATAAGAGTTTAATATTTCATATATGGGTGTTGTAAGAAAAGTGAATACTAGACTGAGTTGCAGACCCAACAAACAGTGAATCTAATTGTAAGTTTGAGTTGGTACAACTGTTGTTTATAAACGATTCAGAGTATAGTTTCACTGGTTGGTCGAGTTATTTTGCTGAGCTAAATAAGAGGATATAGACGATAAAAATTAAATATGCTTAATTCTATTTAGTGGAAGTTAGTATAATGGGTGTATTCGGCCATTTATGTCAATTATCGTTATGCTATAAAAATAAGCTATAAACCTGAACGGGTCATACAGTGCCGCGTTGGAGGGGATGTGTACAGTAGAGGTTAGTGGAGTTGAAAGTGCAAGTTTAAAATAAGTCAGAGTTAGTGCAATATGCTAGTTTTCGGAGGAGTGTTGTGTTTAGATACTCAGAACCGGAAGTGTGTTGTGTTTAGACACTCAGAACCGGAAGTGTGTTGTGTTTAGACACTCAGAACCGGAAGTGTGTTGTGTTTAGACACTCAGAACCGGAAGTGTGTTGTGTTTAGACACTCAGAACCGGAAGTGTGTTGTGTTTAGACACTCAGATCCGGAAGTGTATTGTGTTTAGACACTCAGAGCTGCAGGAGTGTGTTGTGTTTAGACACTCAGAGCCGCAGGAATGTGTTGTGTTTAGACACTCAGAGCCGCAGGAATGTGTTGTGTTTAGACAGAGCCGCAGGAGTGTGTTGTGTTTAGACACTCAGAGCTGCAGGTGTGTTGTGTTTAGACACTCAGAGCCGCAGGAATGTGTTGTGTTTAGACACTCAGAGCCGCAGGAGTGTGTTGTGTTTAGACACTCAGAGCTGCAGGAGTGTGTTGTGTTTAGACACTCAGAGCCGCAGGAGTGTGTTGTGTTTAGACACTCAGCCGGAGGAGTGTGTTGTGTTTAGACACTCAGAGCCGCAGGAGTGTGTTGTGTTTAGACACTCAGAGCAGCAGGAGTGTGTTGTGTTTAGACACTCAGAGCAGCAGGAGTGTGTTGTTTAGACACTCAGAGCAGCAGGAGTGTGTTGTGTTTAGACACTCAGAGCAGCAGGAGTGTGTTGTGTTTAGACACTCAGAGCAGCAGGAGTGTGTTGTGTTTAGACACTCAGAGCCGCAGGAGTGTTGTACATACCTTCGTACTAAAAGAAACATTTCTGAGAGTCAGTGTTGTGTAAGACCAAAGACACAAACTGTCGTTACCTAGCCTAGTAAATATTTGGGATTTTACTGGACTAAATTCAAGATATAATTATACTTAAAAAAAAAAAAAACATTAAATACGCTGATTCACTTACCCTTGTTTTTTTTATTCCAGTAAGTAGACTACTTATGAGATTGTTTAAAGTAAATGATCTTAACTCCAATAACAAAAAGCTGAATAAAATGCACTTATTAAAATTTTTTTGAAACTTATTTTCCTTTATTAGATTACTAAGCATGTAGTCATTTGTTATTCTCATAATTATTAAGGTGTTTCAGAATGTGTTAAATGTCCTGATTGTAAAAAAAGTATAATTTATATATTATGATGGATAAGCAATAGTGATGTTAAGTATGGTGAAGTACTCTGCGTCACAGTACTGATGATATGTACAGTAATCTGACACAGGTTGCTGGCCATCTTGCTCTACAATAACTAGGTGAAAAATCAATTGTTTGAAGACTTACGTTTGGACAACCATCGGGTAGGTGGTAATTTCATCCTCCCTTAGTCCCGGTGGAAGGAATAACTGGACGTGGTAGGTGTAAGTGTGGTCACCCTCCAGCTCAACACGGAAGGTCTGTACTTGAGGCATGGCCATCTCCTCGACTCTCTCCCTCAACTCACTGTAGTCATCCAAGGTGTAGATCATCTGTGGGACACCCACCTACGTCAGCATGTGTTTATTCAAAATATTTTAAATGTTTTGGAATAAAGATGGCACGAAGCCTTACCAGAGAAATTAATATCGTATTGATTACCGTAGCAGTAAGAGGTATTTTAGTTCATGCAGAAAATTACTTGTTCAAATATCCATATGCATGAAGTAATTTTTTTTAATTTTCCAGTGTGATTGTTTTGGAAAAATTCATGCAAAACTTACAAAATGTAGTGCAAGAAATGACTCAATATGAGTGTGCATAATACGTATTAAGCCAAAAATCTGATCAATAAAATATATGAGATATAATTTGGCATTTTTTCAAAATTTAACCAGAAACAATGGCATCCAAAATTTAGATTATACATAAAACGTTTATTAAAGGTTTTTGAAATACCAAGGCCCCCGACGTAGTTCATTCATCATTTAACCCTTAAACTGTCCAAACGTAGATCTACGTTCGCTCGTGTAGCGCTCCGAACGTAGATCTACGTTTTTTTACATGCTTTCTTATGGAGAAAATCAAGGTCGGAGCGCTACCCACGTAAACGTAGATCTACGTTTGGACAGTGACAATAAGACTCAAGAATGTTGCATCAGCCTCAGCAGTGTAACTCTCATAATATACTCAGCTTCTGACAAATCATAAGTTTCATAAATGACTCGCTTTCCTCGGGTACATGGTTATGCAAAATATTTAATGAAATTATTAAAATATCCAAAGAATAATTTTAACTGATTACTGGCATATGCAAAATGTATGTCATAAATAGTATTGTTAACATAGAGGTTATTTAACAAACTCTGTGAAGATGTGATTACCTCTTTGAGGTGTGGTCGCCTACGACTTTTTTCCATAACTTGAAAATGTAATTTCTTATGTAACGTATTACTTTTTACCAATTTTTTAAAAATTTGTTAATGTACATTATTTAACTTGTGATTACGTATTTGTATTTACATAAGCAACACTGCGATGGTCTCTCATTATCAGTACCTAAGTTTTCGGATGTCAAAATTTAGATATCCGCGGATGCGGATGTGTACGGATGTCTTACTTATTTGCGGATGTAAGAAATTGTGCGGATGTTGATGCGGATGTAAGAAATTGTGCGGATGTTCCGCAGATGCGGATATCCGATACATCACTAAATACATATTATAATAATTAACAGTGAATGTATCATGTACTACTTGCTCTTTGATTCCATACCAGTAGTTTACCTCCACGTGAACAATATTTTCTATACTTTTAGCACTTTTTCATCTTAGTTTACAGTTATGATCTCGGAAAAATCCAGGTTATCTCACCACATCCTAACTGCTTGACTTTTTTAATATTCAATAATAACATGCCTTTGTTTTTTTATATATTTTATTAGGCTTTATTAAAGCTAGCTGGCAGGGATTCAAGTTCATCTCATTTATGGTCTCTTCTTCTGTAAATACTCAAGCTTAGTACGTAGCATCTTGCATTTCCTTCTCTTATTCCGCGATCTACTACATTTCCTAAAGTTTGTTTGTAATACACTTTTTTTTTTTTACTAATTTGAACAGAATATTTAGCTTCAACTTGCAGCTACCTAATATTCAGTTTTTAAAAACTTATTTTCCTCCCCTTGTATTGGTTCTGTATTATTAGTTTGTAATCTTTGAAGCTCTGAAGTTTACAAGCTGTGTCAAGTTCTCTTATTTGTCGTGGTTTTCTAATACCTGCTACAGAACTATTCTTTATTTCAAATATTTCTCAGTTTTTAATTGAATAACTTAATTATATTTTTACACGTTGCAAATATCTTTATATTTTGTTTATAGCAGTCCCTTGTAATGTATTAATATAATATCCTCTGTTATATATCAGCTGTAATTACCTATCTGTTCTCTCAGGTGTTGAGCTTCAGTTCCTATGTCTACCTCTTAACGTGCTAGTAGCTCAGGTGATCTTTGTCATATTTACTTGTGCTCTTGCTTTTATCGTATCCTTTTCCAGTTCATTCTACTTAATGTTGCATGAATAATTGTTAATGTCTTTGGTTAACCTGGGTGTTCAGCTTCCATCTTTGTTCTGGTTTTCTGTAAAGGGTCTTCGTCCCAAGTGCTCGAGTATTTTCTTCTTTACTATTTTCAGTATAACTTTTGACTGTATGTTAGAGACAGGCTTTTAATTCAGTGTCTCTTGTCTCTCCTCATTTTTATATATGGGGACAACATTGCATTTTTCTAATTTTCTGGAACTTATTCTGACTGGAGAAATTCGTTGTATACTTTTGCTATTGGATTATTCAGTGCTTCTGCTCCTTCTCTCAGCATCCATACAGATATGTTGTCTAGGTCCTATTGCTTTTGCTACATCCAGCTCACTTAGTAGTCTCATTACTTTTGTTGTGCTGATACTTTCTAGCAACTGTTGATCTGGTCTGACTACAGTGCCTTCTGGTAGCTCAACGCATTCTTCTGTGAAGACTTTTTTGAATCTTTTTCTAAGCTTTTCTCAGTCATTCTCCAGCAGCGTCCCATCCTTCTATAGCCTAATAACTTGATCCATCACAGTTATCTTTTTCTTACTGACTTTTGATGTTATATTTCTGAAACTGACCTTCGGCTTCCCTTCCTAGTCTTTCATGTTAGTTTCTGGCTCTCCTGCTTGATTCCAAGCCTCCTGTGGATTGATTCGATCTATATTTCTTAAAAGTACTCTTGCTCTTTCCATAGGCCTCTCTCTAGTCGTGCTTTAACCATGGGCTTTGTTTTAGTATTTTCTTCATATTTGGTACAAAATCTTTCCTTTGCACTTTGACTATTACCTCCTTCGTTTCTTGTAGTTTTGCCCTCCAGTTCTCTTTCCCATTGAGCCTCTCTCAGAAAATTTATCATTCCATTGATGCCTTCCTACTGTAGTCCCAGTTTCTATTACTTCCTCTATGTCTTTCTGTATTACCATTTTCACCAAGAATTCAAAACTTAGTACCCCATGATCGCTGGTTCCCAGTAGTTACCTACACTCATACTCATTTTGAGTATCAACCAGGATGAGTCTTGCTCCAGCGTCTCGCCCCTCACTCTTGACGTTTGTGAATCTTCTTAAGAGTTCAAATCTAGAAATAGGAGCGTAGCCTCTTGCTCTCTCAGCTGCTGTGTCCAGTATATGTATCACTGTCATGCTGTTCCGATCATACTCCTCCCTTGGATCTAACACTTGATATGTGTCCGCATGTGTTTTGGTGTGCATGTATCGAATGTAGGTCACACAATTTGCAGTACATTTTATTTTGATTTTTAAATATTAATTTTGAATTCAGGATCAAAGATAGGAAAGTAAAAAAGGCTAAACTTAATTAGGCTGGTTAATTTACCCAGACATATACTTCTTGTAGGCTTTATCAATATTGTAGGCCTATAAGCGTTCATGACATTGACTTACACTGTATGTGTTTAGGTAGTTGGAGAAAATTAATCATATGACATGACACAGATCAAGTAATAGGCATTAATATTATTTTATGGTCTATTATAACCACCACCGCCTCCTGATAAGTTAATAACAAAACAGATACGATTCTGTAAAATGATCCCAACATCAATCTTAAGTAATATTTAAACTTTGAATGTCATGCTTACTTACATGCTGATTACCACGTGACTTAACAAATACCACAAACAAAGAGTCAGGAAATTCCATCCTCCAGTTTCTTATTAAAAAAGTCAGTGTGGTCTTTGGAAGTCAGAAGTTTATAACTTACGCTACGTGTATGTTAAGTCTCATTAAGGTAGGGAAGAGACATATCTTTACTTTTTAAGAGAAGAAAATGTGCGTATAATGTTGCAAGAAAATTTGAAGTGTAAGAAAATGTGGCAGTGGTAGCAGTGTCTTAGTGAACAGTATGAGGTTCACTTACTAAGGTCAACTATAAATGATACTAAAGACTGTTGCTTTAAAATATACAATAATTATTTTACATATGTGAAACAATTGAATCAATTTTATACATGCAGATTTAGCCAATGCATTATTCAATAAATATTAAAAGGCAGAGTTATGGCATGTTATTAATAATTTAAAAAGTATTAAAGCTATTATTGAAATTACCAATAGTTTTATAAATTATATAACATGTGTAAAGCTTTCAGATAATGGAATAAAGTTCTGCTGGTTGGTGTGTTCTAAAACCTATAGACTGCACTTTATTTATTAAAACACTGCAGTTCACTAGTACAACACCTGTCCAGAATACTGTAACGTCACTAAAATATGGATTGATTGAAAGTCATTGTGTATACACAAAATATGTGTATATGTGTGTTTATCATACACACATACATACATAAGCATTTATATATATATATAAAGGTTAAGAAGGTGCTGCATTAGTTATTATGCAAGCATTTGTAAATACCCAGACTATCATAAAAAGTATGCAGAGAATTATTATTATTATTATAATCAAATAGAAGCGCTAAACCACAGGGGTTATACAGCGCTGCAGGTTATTGTAGGATGCAGGGAGAGTGGGTTGTAAGAGGGAGATGGACGATTAGTAGGGTATGGAGTGCAGCATGACGGTGGATAGTGCAGGGGAGGAGGGTAGCAAGAGATCGAGGTAGAAGGGACTGAGGGAGGTGCTAGAGGTATAATCTTCAGAGTTTGTGTAGTAAGTCAGTTTCTGTCAAAAAGTCAATGAGAGAGTCAGGATTAAAGGAGGGGCCATCTGCAAGAAGGGAAGGTAAAGAAAGGGCCGCAGAGCGAAGACGTCGTTGGAGGTAAATTCTGCGTGCTCGTTGATAGAGTGGGCAGTCCAACAGGATATGTCGAACAGACACTGGAACCTGACAATGCTCACAGAGAGGGCAGGAGCCTCTCCATGAGATACCCGTGAGTAAGACGAGTGTGGCCGATGCGAAGACGGGAGAGTGTAGTCTCCCAACCTCGACATTGGTGACAAGAAGAAGGCCAGAAACCTATAACCGGTTTAATAGAATGAAGTTTGTTATTCAGCAGGTCAGACCAGCGTTGTTGCCAACGGGTGCGAAGGTGGGTAGCAATGACCGCAAAATAGTCCGTGAAAGGAACACCTCTATATGAAACTGGAAGGTCATGTACTGCTGACCACGCAGCAGTGTCTGCCTGTTCATTGCCCTGTACGTCAACATGACCAGGGACCCAACAAAAGACAATATCTTTATGCTTGCTAAAGATACGGCGTAACCAAAGGTGGATACGAAGAACTAGGGGTGAGGTGTATCAATTTTACGGATAGCCTGTAAAGCACTAAGGAGTCTGAAACGACCACAAATGGTGATACAGGCATAGATGCAATACGGATAAGTGCCACAAGAATGGCATACAATTCAGCCGTAAATATGCTAGCCGAGGGTAACAGATGCCCTCGTACGACGCTGTCCGGAAACACTGCTGCGAATCCGACGCCGTCAGATGACTTTGAACCATCGGTGTATACTGCGATGGCATGGGAATGAGAACGGAAATGGTCTAGAAAGAAAGAGCGAGAAGCCGCCGTAGGCAGTTGGGCTTTCGCGCAAGGTAGAGGAATAGAACAGACACGGACAGCAGGAACTTCCCAAGGGGGTAGAGGAAAGGGTGAAGCCACATGAACATATAAAGGCGGAAGCTGAAGGGAAGACAAGAGTGAATGCAGACGAAGAGAAAAGGGACGAAGTAAACAGGGCGACGAACAAATAACGAGCGTCTACTAACATCTGTGACAATCCTATACATGGAAGGATTGCGGAGGTCATGAGAGCGAACATAATAGCGAATGCAATGTGCATCACGACGATCGGACAAGGATGGAATGTTCGCTTCTACATAGAGGCTCTCAACCGGGGAAGAACGAAAAGCACCAAGGCATAAGCGTAATCCCTGGTGATGGATGGGATTAAGGCTGGAAAGAGTGGCAGGAGAGGCTGCCGAATATATCTGGTCACCATAATCGAGTTT